>CAJQUW010014015.1:0-12024 GCA_907163375.1 Prostheceraeus crozeri
AATTGTGTATAATCCAGTGGCATCGCGTGCTCCCAGACCACAGGCCTTCGCTCGGCATTGGAATACTATTTCTATACCAGACATTTTTTATGTTACAACATTAATTTTCATAAAAGATGAATTTTCAATAACAATTTCCGAACATTTTTTAATGCTAAGTCAATGTGCACATGAGAAGTTTGCTCATGTCGCCTAACCGCCTTACTCAAGGAGCTGAGATTACTACCCCTCTCTGTCCAGACCACATTTTCTCGAGAAAAAAGGAGGAAGGGAAACAGTTTCTTGCGTTTCTCATGGCTGGTCAGCCACTCATGTGTTTGAACTTTGATGCATTAAAATGTCTTGTGCATTTCTTATTTCTTTCTATGCGAGTACTTTCAATTTTTAAATCAGGTGTTGGCCTACCTTGCTTGACGACTGTCATCTTTTCAGTATACCCGGCCTATTCCCTTCGGACGAAAGGCGTGATTATGAGCTTATCTACAGTACTAAACATAGCGTCACATCAATCACGTAAAAAAAATTATGGAATTCTGCGGAATCTGGGTGTTCGAGTCAGATGCATTACATTGGCGAACACTCATCATCTGATCACAGTCTTATCTGAACGTCAGTCAGATGCTTTGAAGAGTAGTGTGCCTCTCCGAACGAGGAAACGCAGGACTGGATTGACTGCTATTGGATTGCGTTTCCCTTTCTATATTTAAGTACGAGCCTCGATCAAGAATATGGAGAATGCTCAATGATTGTAAAAATTGTGAGAAAGGGCATAAGCAGTATGTAGGCTATGATACGAAGAAAGCAAGTAATTTGTCGGGGGCGCGTGCGCTGTGCTGCTATCACACGCACACAAACTCACTATTTCGCTCCGTCTGAACACAGACTCAGTAATATGCTATCGTAAGTCGTTAGAAGGAAAACAGCTGTGATTCATTGCCAACGGCGCACATAACATGTTCACTCTGACGGTTGAGCTGCCGTCTGAGCTTGTTGAGACGCACGAGGCAAATTGGTATCAAAGATCTTTAAATTGCTAAATATAATGAATGATTTGACATCTTTTTACATTTGTTATAAGATGTTAGGTAGAATTATTATTTTAGGATGCGCCAGATAGACGGTTTCTCTGCAGGTACGGAGACAGACGCCGCTAACTTGGCTATAATGCACAACGAAATTTTCTTCCCTGAAGTATTGGCCTTTTTATGCTCGGGACAATCAAATTTTTTCGGTTAGCTTTTCTTGCACTGAGGTTAATATTTTTCAATTGAGAAAGATAGAACTGAGTTGTATGGGTGTGAGATTAAATATAGCTTTATTCAATGACCGAATAGTAGGAGGATCGCGCTAAAGGATTCAAAAATGAAAATATAAATATGTGCTAAACGGTTTCCAGAAGACGAAGGATTTTACAGACTCGGTAAGACACGTTCTGTGTTTGCAAAATGATAGCTTTACTCCGATTTACTGCCCGGATATTTAGCAATGTCTTGTTTTCTGCTCTCGCTTCGCTTTCGTAACAGCTTTGGTGATACAATAATGGCTATGGCGTGATCACGATGGCTCTCAGGAACTACGCGTGATAATTTACAAGAATGTGTAAGATTTTACAGGCTTATTGTTAGTATACTCTGGCCACATATGCTATTAATATTAGATTGATAATTATGCAAACTGGTCAGCCTATCATGCGCGCAATTTACTGTATTTGTGCAATATAGGCTCACTCACGCAAGAAAAGCTAGTGATTTACTATAGTAGATTCGAAGAGAAAAAAGTAGATGAATAAATCCTCGGACCAGCATTAAGCGTAACGCATTTAGTTCTAAATTTTAGTTGGGAATGATATGCTAGCTGCTAGATCACCTTTAGGGGTTTTCCTGTTAAAATTAGAACGCGGTAATTTAAGGTGACATGGTAAAGATTAATCTACGTGTTGTAAATCTTTCATATTACCGTGGTCTAGATACAAATATATCAAAATATGATCATCAGGAAAAGCCGCTAAAAACAGAAACTTTTATTACACGTTTCTGACACTGTGTTCTGTTACTTGTTGAGGTAGTGACAAGAATGCAAACTGTAAAATAGTTTAAATTGGTTCAGTTTAGTTTTGGTTTATAACATGAAAATATTCGCATAGCTTTTTGTGATTGTAAAAAGACTGTTGGTCTATTTTGCTCTTGAGTAGATTCGTTTTGTTGAGCTTGTTGTTTTTTGTTGAAATATGAGATAACATAGACGCGTTAATCAGTCTTTTTATTCTGTGTATACCTTATATTATCTTATTATAACAGTTTTTATAATCATATTTGATAAAACATTACTGGTGGCTTCTGTGAATAAAGAGGAATACGCAATAGAAAGTTATTAGATTAAGTTGAAGAATCAAAAATTATTAAAAGAGTTGTATTCGCCAGGTCACCTCTATTGAAAAAGACGTGGTGTTTCCGGTGTTGTCCAGATCTGTATAATTTCATGGAATCTGGTTCTGGTGGTTGGGCTGTCATTTAATTAATACATATTTGGAGGCTTTTACAAGTAGCATTTATCTTTAATGATCGTTAAGTTTCACAATAGTATCACTACAGAAAAATAAATACGGTTAGAAAAACTGTTTATTTTGTTTATAATAATTTTATGCATTTATGAATTTCTGCTCTCGATGTCAGCTGATATCAGCTCTGATTATCTTTTTGAATTGCGTTAAACATGACAAACTTTTAATGAGCTCTCGATAAACGCAATGTCATATAATACGATGATAGTGAGTGCATGATCTACCCATTGGTAATATCTTTGGATTGAAGCTGTAATATATGCTATACAATTAATAACTAATCAGCTTAAATTTAGATGATGTGTAAATAATTATGCTGATTTTATCGCATTTAAAGGATGCTGTTTCAAGATTATCTGAAGAATTAGTTACATCAGATTTAAAACATGATTTATATAAAAATTGTCGACAAAATTAAATACTAAAAAAAAGTTGTAATACGCTATTTTGTTTTTAAATTATTTGTTTTATAATTAGATTATTCTGGAGAAAATTTCAAACCGACCACGCGCTATTGAAAATTTTTGTTTTATTTTTGTTCTTGTTGAGATTTAGAAGTGAATAGAATTACAAAGGTAATTAAAAACGATCATTTTTGGAAGAGAAAGACATGTCATGACTACCATACTTGTAACATAATTTCATTTAGATGGAAAAATGATACAAGTCTGAAAAGGTCCAAACCTGACTCATTTACCCCGCACAGCTCCCATCTCCCTAGTAATTATAGGAAAGTAGTTAACTCTGTCTCAGACCTAGACAGGATGATAATAAAACATAACTGCGCAGTGGTATGCGATGCTCCCCCCATACATACACCCAACTTAAAATGAAAAAAGAATTGATGGCAGATAAATCTCTTGGTGATACAACCTTTTTAACAATCCTGTAGAGCAGCTAGATTATGAGCGCAGCAAGCTTTATGGCTTATTTCATGATCCAGTATAGGATACCGAGGGTGCCGAAGGAAAATTTGTTTGAAACCATTTTTGAGTTGTATTACAAAAACAATTACGCTCTATGGATTCTTTTGTACAAGTAGGCAACTTTTCATACTCCGCAAAAAAAATATTATCAAATAAGGTTGATGCACATGAAGAACTTCTAATCATGCTGGGCAAACATAAGCAACATGTATAGAGAAAATAAAATCTGGGGATGCCGCTTCTGTCCGGATATAAGCGCATGCGCTTATAATCGAACCAAAAATGCACATCTGCACACATCTGTGTCAGCGTGAAAACAAGCTCTTTTTCGATTATAAGCGCATAGCGCTTAAAAAGCGCGATAACATACGGCTAAAAAGAAAACTTACCTATAGAGCTTGGGCACTGGTTTATCTTCAGATCAACACCATTACATTACAGCATACACACTCTGTGACATAAGCGCATGAGTCATTGCGTCACTCGACGGGCCTATGCAGGCCGCACTGTGTAAGATTTCAAGTAACACAATTCGCAGCGTTCAAATCCATACTTTTAGATATCCGTGATGTATGTATAATGGACATACAGTGTATATCTGCGACCTGAACGCTGTTCTTAATTTGGAACGTATCGTTTCTATTGAAACGTCGGATCACTTAAGAAGTATCTGAATTTATCATTTTCATAGAAATCGATTTCTCGCTCCTCTTCAGACTGCAACAGACAGAAGAAGCAGACAGACTGCAATCGATCTCTATGATCATTTTCATGTGTTTTTTTCTCGACTGTATCATTCATCTAAATATATTTGTGAAAAAACTGTTTAATGGTTATATAACGTACTATATGGTACGAAAAACAACTCACAATTTTTCTTTTATTTTCATTTTATAGATATGACAGCATGTGAAGCCGCGATGTAAAGTTTGGTCACACTTCAACAGGGAACCATCCATCAAGGCGCCAAGAATTCTCATGCAATTTGCAAAATATTGCCAAGCAACCTATAAAGTGAATTCAACAAGGATGAAGAAACATCTTTTTAAGGACTGTAAGAAGTGCTCTACAGAGGAGGTTCGACTTCAATTCGCACGAGGGATAGTCACCAAGTCATGTTATGGTCCTAAAGAGAGAATGTTAAAATCAGTGCCTGAAGAAAGCGTTGTCCAGAACAATATCAATAGTCCTACTGTACATACTATTTCAGACAGGTTTTAGATGAAGATGATGCCTCTGATTCTCTCTTCTATTTCAAACCGTATTCATAAAATGTGTCATCGATCGCTTCATCATCTTCTGGAACATCGTCACTGTGCAATTTTCAAACAAAGTACTCTACCGCAATCATATGCAATTTTATGATGTAATGACCAAGAAGGATAATGACGAGTTGGATATGACCTTTGCTAAAGGTTTGTCTACACGTCTGCTTTATCATTTAGACCTTCAGCCACGCCAAGTTGGGAGGACTTCTTCAAAAAGTAAGACCTGCATGGAAATTACCAAGTCCCTATGTCATAGGAAACACCCTGATTGAACAAATGGGAAAATATCATATCTGTCGGTACGTCGGATAGCATTAGGCGTCGGCGGAAATCTCTTGTACTTTTGACTGATGGTTGGTCTTGTGTTTCAGGAGATTCACACATTCAGTTTCTTTATTTCAACTCCAGAACCAATATTTTTGCACAATCAATACATCCCGAAGCAATCGGCACACAAGAGAAAATACATTGCGAACAATGTGAGAAAGTGATGAGTGATAATCAAGGACGTGAAAATAGAAAAGTTCAATGCGCCATATGCTCGGATCACGCAGCAAATATGATCAGCTGCCTCGGGAATTATTAGAATACAAATATCCTTGGATTCAAACGTTCTATGGTATGTTCTAGCACATCACGAGCACTTGACTTACTCGTGAAAGATATACAGAAGATTCCCACAGTAGCGATGACGGGCTTAGCCAGAGCTAAATTGATCAGTGTATTTTTTCGAAACACATCATATCCCAAAATCTGTGTTGAGAAGGATATTCATTACAGTTGTTGAAGAAGCCATTATCTTAGCTCTATACAAGTTGCAACTCGATGGTCCAAGTGTCAAGAACAATGATTGCAAGGAATATTCGTCTCATGATTGCTTAAAGTTAGCAATATGTGACACACGCTGTAAAGAAAATATAAAAGCAAGTCGTGTCAAAGAACTAATCCTCGATGAAGCATTTTGGAAGCGATCTGAGTTTGTAAACCGTCTGCTAACTCCAATGAAATATGCGACCGACGAGGTGGAAGCTGATTGATTCACGAATTTCTGTAATTCCCACTGTTCGGTGTTTCATTGAGAGTTCAGTTATGAATATTGCCTGAAAATGATCAAAACATTATGCCCACAGAACGAAAAATTGATAAGCTTAAAGAGATCTTGCTTGCAGAAATACGTTCACGGTTAGACAATCCACACAATCTGCTAAACCTTCTCGATCCGCGTTTCGAAGGAAAGCACCTCACATTTGAGGAAATGACAGAAGTAGCGGAAAATTGATTATGAAGATAGCAGAGGATCGAGACTACCCTTTTGGGAAAAAAGTAGCTAATGAGCTGATGGGCGAGTACAAAGCCCATGCTGGAGTGGTTGTTCGGGCGCTCCATATATGGATAGTCTCCAGCGGAAGATCCTTTTATTTGGTGGAGGCAACGGCAGTGGAACGTATGTGGGAGCCATCGCCTATAATGCTTATGTCTTTCCCCTCATCCATCGCCTGCGTGGAGCGCGCAAATAAAGAATATTCAAATCAGAAAAATTAGTAATAGAAATAGATTGACTGATGAGCACAGTGAGAAGGTGACAAAAGTATCATGTATAATTTGAAAATAAGTGAAACGCAAACAGAAATTGCATATTTTGAAGTCGCATGTTGCTTTGTCTTCTCTGAAGTATCAGAGAAAGTAAGTAAAAAAAATCATTAAAAGTAAACGTATTTGTGGTATTGGTTAGGTTTTTAAATTATATTCATGATACAGTTCATTCAAGAATATACCGTACACAGATTAAGGAAAATAACATTTGATAAGTTCAGACGATAAATTTTTATTAGGCTTACCCATGTGTCATAAAGGGTTACAGTGCATATAAATTGACAAATATTACGCCTAAAAGTCATCAACAAAATTTGCGCGGCAACAAAATAACAAAAATCAGCAAAACTAAGGCTATTAGTTTTCAAATTGGTTATTGAACTCCAGTGATACAGATTCTCATATTTTCTATTTGAACTATTCCTACCTGCAACTACAGTTATTGTATTTAGTCGGTCCCTTCCATTCGTATCTGTACATCGTATTTTCAGCCTTTACATGAGTGTATTATTTATTAACTCCGTTATTTGCTTTCATTTGCGCACATATTTTATGGGTGGTTCTGCTTAAATTGAATTCAATATGATTTTTACATTTTCCAGTGTTTCGCGAGAAGTCTCCAACATCTCTCAGAAAGCATCACTCAAAAAGAGCAAAGTAAGTCCGGTGATACCATGTAGAATAGTAAGGATGTAAAAAATCAGTATTAAATCAAATGGATCAATCGAAATTATACAATAAACATGTCCTCAAACTGATAACAGCTAAGTCAAATGAAACTGAAGATATCGTACATGTAGCCTACATTATATACATACAACGATGAAAATATGATAGAAGCAAATGCCAAAAATATTGTATATCCAAAACAACCTACTTTTTAAAATTAAAATGGATTGCTGTTTGCTGATGGATTTTTCTTTTATTATGCAGTTTGATTTGTGACCATTTAGAAAGATGTAAAGCTATATTATCATCTTTTGTGATTTATTTTGATCTTTATGATTTTCATTTTCTACCAATAAATTCCTGGTTATTATTTTATTGATAAGTGTCACGGCTGCTCAAGACAAAATGGCATTTATCAGCGAGATAAGAGAGAGAGAGAGAGAGAGAGAGAGAGAGAGAGAAAAGATATTTTAAATGTCGCTCCTTCAAAAACTTTGACGCCATGAAATTTCTATCTGACATTCGTGACGCTCTTCCAGTATTCTACACATCCTCTATTTTTGATTCGATTGATGAAATGTATGACTTTATTCATTCTATATACATTGAAATATTGGATGAGCATGCCCCTTGGATAGAGATGAATGTGCGCCCCAACAGGGTTCCTTGGTATACAGGAAAAATCGCTTACGCACGCCGCCAGAAGCATCATTGGCTAAATCAAACTCCAAAAGATGATAATGGTAAAAGGGTTAAAAACAGCTATGCCTGGAATAACAAAATGTACTGGCAGAAGGTCGAACGCAGATTGAATCGCGAAGCTGCAACTGCGTTTTTCAGGAGAAAATGTAATTCTGATAAACCGAATGACTTTTATAGACTTTTTGAATCTCATATGCATAGCAGAAAAGTTAGGGATAACACGAAAATCTTGTTGATCAATGACGAACGCAATATATAGTTGATGATGAAAAGTCATGGACCAGCTTGGGGAACATTTTACTCATCATGGTAGCACCTCGATCAACAACAAAACAGGTCGGACAAACAACTTGACGTACTTGATGATGAAAATTGTATTGAAGTATTGATATCATACGTTAGAGATGTTGGGACTATACTACCATTTGAATTTTCGAAAATAACAGCGAAAAAGATGTGGGAAGATGGTCATTAAGAACAAAATTAAATGATGGGAAATCAAATGGAATGATGGTGTTCCAGCGAGAGCATGTTAAAGCTTCGAGTGTTGAATTCAGCAATGTACTCAGTTTTCTGTTCAACTGCATGATTCAATTATGTGAGTTTCCCACTGCTTTAAACAACGTGGTCGGCATGGACTCCAGTTTTTAAAGGTGGCTCCCGTGTTGATTGTAACACGATATCGTCCAGTGACTGTCCTATGTCATCATGCAAAGATTATGGAACTGTTATGGACAAGGCAATTATCGACTCATGTTCTACACATGCTATCGCCATACCAATTTGCCTATAAGAAGAACTTACAGCACTGAGTCTGCACTATTGTATATGGTTGAATGCTGGAAATTGCACTAGGCTACGAGAAAATGTCGGCATTATATCTCTCGATCTAACATGCTGATTTGAAGTCTGTATTCCTCATTTTATTGATGTTAAGAAAGCTAGAAGCCTATGGATTGTCAACTCTCGTCGCTATTACTCATGAAATTCCTATCTTTCATCAAGAAGAACCGTGTTCGATTACAGGGAAAAGTGTCGGAACAAATGGTTTTTGAAACACAAACGAGGTATTCCACAGGGATCTCAGTGGGGACCATTGCTATGGAATGTCTATTTTAATGATATTCTTCCATTCATTCGATCTACAGGTGCTGAAGTCATTGCTTATGCAGATGATGTCACAGTTTGGGTAAGCGGGAGAGTATCTGCGACAAAGGTGCTAAGATCGTCTAAGGGACACCATTCAAGCAATTCTTTGTTGGCTTAAAAGGACAATGGTCTCACACCAAATCCGCAGGAAATTTCAGTGTATGGCTTTGGGACACGATAATAGAGAGGATACAATTCAACGCTCATGACATAACTTTAGGATAAGCTTGAAGTGTATTAAATTATTGGGAGTCATAATACGATTTCTGAATTCAAAGTTATGATAACCAAGTGGAAAAGGAAATCTCAAGGAGGGAAAGTTGCCGTGGAAGTTGTTCTGGTATAAATTCGCCTTATCAAGCATTATTATACTAGCAGCTGCAGAATGAGATTGGAGACTTGTTCAGACATATATAGTGCCTCATTTTGACTATGCATCAATTACTCTTCTTGTTTTCTATTTATCGGCTTCTCTAAAGAAGAAAATAGATACGATAGTTTAATCGGTTGTATTCGTGCTGCCGACGAGAGATCCCTCAAAAACCCAGTTAGTGAACTTGATTCCAAATTTGAAGCTCTTAGGAATTCCTGTTCGGTGGCACATGGCTCTTTTCGGTTATGCAGCTATCGCTAAACGAAGACTGGCTGAATGCAAGTCGTGGAAGAGGATTCAATCATTATAACTTCAGTTGTGTAGGTTTTATGGGCCACCCATTAGAATTCGATGAACTGTTTATTTTAGCGTGAGATACTCACCCAATGTTTTCGTGCAGCCACGTGGATCGCAGTGTTAAGTTTGGTTTAAAAATAGTGTATGAAGTTATGGGGGGATAGCTTTTGGGAACAAAAGTGCCTGAGACATTACGACAAGATAAAGAGCAAAAGTCCGGTCCAATCATTGACTATTTTAAGATCATTTTTACAGAAGCATTCCGTATTCGACTCAATTTCACCGTAAACTTGCATGACTTTCAATGATTTTCTCTTTTTTTCTTCTGTTATCGTTTTTTGAGTGTCTTGTGTGTCACATGCATCCCGATGTAGTGGAAAAATATATAAATCTTGAATCTGTGAATCTTGGAAAGAGAGAGAGAGAGTTTGAGAGGTGTGTGTAATCTTCGAAAAGCATAACATTCCGCTCAACCATACCATAAACTCCTGAGTGCTCATTCGCTAGAATATCACGACCATTCGTATGTCATAATGATTATACACCTTTTGTTCAGATCGTTTATTTATGGCAATTCTGGAGTGGTTGAATCTCTGCAAATAAATATCGACAAGAATTCTCTTCATTTTTATTCCTTGCAGGTTCCTACGACGAGGGATGGCAGACGTTGATGATGCATGAGGCGGGAGGAAGATAATTAAGAAGCAAAACATGAAAACATAACTCTCCCAGTGTGTTAGGCGTCAATGATTGGGTCCTCTGCTGCTATTGATTATGCGCGTTCGAAAACAATAACCGAATTCAATACGGACAGATATCAAAATGGACCAGAATACTTAATGAATACACGGTACAGTTCGCACAAATGAATCGTATCGCCTTCTTGTAGGCCTGAACAAGAGGATGTAGCGGTTATCGGACGTTTTGAGAATGATGAAAATAAATGCCCCTATAGAGAATTCAATTTCTTCAGACTTCAGGAGGGTTTGCAGCTCAAACGTAGGGAGGACATTGAGAAGGCTGTGCGCCATTTTGCTCATACTTTTAACTTCTTATAACATTTTGCGAACCAAATCAATCTTAGGGGTCGATCAAGAATTACGTATCCAAGTTTTCATAATTTAATTACCTTTATATTCCTAGTCGAACCTTAGGACAACAAAAAAGACTCTGTAAAAAATTCACAACGGATTTTTTTATCTTTGTGATCCATAATTTTGTACTACGTTAATTTTCAGTCCTGATCTTGTTAAGGACTCTAGGGATTTGTATTTTTATTTTTTTAGTTTGTATTCATATAAAGAAATTTTCATTGTGACACAAATGTCTTTTTAATTCAAACCTAATGAACTTACTAAAAGAGGTTGTGATGTAGGCTATTATCAAACAATTTTGCGTTCTTCACTATTGAAGTATTACTATCAGTTAGGCTTAATAGTTTGTATGCATTAACTTTTGGCCTTACCAATGTGTTACTAAGAAAATCAAAAAACCAGACCAACAACGCTATCAATAACATATTAGTGTTAAATATGAGATTTGAACGAGTTTAAACCTTTTTGGTGAGATGAAGAAGCTGTGTAAGTCTAAATGCCTTTAAAGCACTAATACGAAAAAATCATAGCCACATAGCTTTTTAATTAAGATGAAATTAGGCATCATCTAGAAAAAAGTTAAATTAGATGGGCCTACATTAAGGATATGAAATGGACATTTTCTGGGAAATTTTTTCCGGTAATTTTTCTGGAAAAATTACCGGAAAACATATAACATTTTACGCGCGAAAAATATATATTTTTCCACTTGTAATATTTCCGTTCAATTTCTGTTATTTTGCTGAATCACTTCATAAGTTAATTTGAAAAAGATAGAATAACAAACATTCGCAGTTAGTATCATACGACTGCATATCGAAGCCATAGCTTCAAAGGAAGAGACTATTTGCTATCATAATAGAAGAGCATAATAATGTGGCTTAATCTGCGAAGTTTAGTCTAAACGGTTTTTGCCTTTAATTTCTTTAATAGTAGCCCTAAATTTAGTAAAAAGTGTTGTTAATGGTACATTCAATATTTCAACTTTCATTATCCTGATCATTCCTATTAATTATAAGACATTATAAAAACCGCATAAAAGCGTGAGCCGTCACGCCGTGTAGCCTACTATTTCATTAATGTTGTAGCCTACTATGAATCCTCAATGTTGTACTTCTCGAGAATGTCATCTGAAAATTTTTAGGTGTTAGTGTTAGAATACTTTATCTAATAAATATGCTATAGAATTTGCCTCAAACATGTTGTGTGAGACTGAAAGTATACGTTAAAGTAAAGAAAATTGTAAAAGAACTGTTATTAAGGAAAATAAGGGGTGGTAAGATACGATCAATCTTACCGGTAACTTACCGGTAATTTACCACCCCCTTCGAACCCTAGTCACCTTATCCTAGCTTCCATGTTATCTGGAACACCTTATCGCGTTTAATCGCGT
>CAJQUW010014016.1:0-10153 GCA_907163375.1 Prostheceraeus crozeri
TCATGATTTTGGCGGGGGTGAAAATTGTAATTCTAAAATTTTGTCAAATTACTTAAACTTTAACTATCTATACATTTTCGGTGTCCGGTTGTACATGACTGAACGGTCATGATTTAAGCGGGGGTGATAAATTGTAAATTTCCAATCTCTCAAATTTTTGATATTCTTAACTTTTATGATTGTGTTTTCAGTGTCCTGACAATCGGTCTATGATTTTCAAAGTAAAAAATGATCTTAATCTCAAATTGTGAGATTCCTTAACTTTTTATGATTTTTTCGGTGTCTCTGCAAACGGTCATAGATTTTAGGGCGTGACTCTCAAATGTAATTCTACTATACATTTTGAGATTTTGAAAAATTTGAAAATTATGTGGGTATTTTTAAAAACGAGGATAAGTGGCGCCCCGTCAGGCCTTCGCAGGCGAGGCAGGCGGAGCAGTCAGTAGGGGTAGGTGGCATGGGCACGAACCGGGAGGCGGGCCTACAGGCGATAGGGCGGAGGAAGGCAGGGGTAGGTGAGGTGGTTTGGAGGGTGTGTGTTGGGCGTGTGCGGACAACCAGGTAGGAGGATGGCCTCCGTGACCTGCAGGCGTAAGTGCCATCTACTCACCCTTACCTGCCTTTTCTTCCCCCCCCCCCTCCCTTCTTCTCCTTCTTCGGCTTCTTCTTTCGTGTTCACCCCTTTCTCTTTCTTTCTTCTTATCCTAATTTCTTTTTCTTCTAATTTTCGCCCTTACAGCCTTGTCGGCCACGTTGAAAATTTGAAGTCTAACCTAAATTTTGAAATTTTTTGAAATTTTGAGTTTGTTTTGAAAAACCCGCAAAAAGTCTGTGGGACCTTTCCCCGTCGGGGGGGGGGCCGCAAGCGAAGCGAAGCAAAGCGAAGCGAAGCGTCGCGCCGGATGTCACACTATATACTACTGATTTTGTCTTACAGCTACTCGTTTGAAAGAGGAGAAAAAACTGCTCGACGACAATTATGCCGCGAGTCAATCGGACCAGCCGTTCAAAAGTTAGAGCTGTTACAAGATTTTAGGTCGGAGCTCACCTGAAAAAATCCTAAGTGTCAGAGTGGCTTTGTATGGGTAAAATTTTGAAAATTTTCCAAAGTGTGGAATTTCGACCTGGGACCGTCACCAAAACATTTTTCATCAAATTTCCCGGACCCCCCCCCCCTCGGGAGAGCTCGCTTCGATCTTGGCTTCTAGTGGACGGATTTTGTCGTGCAATAGCTCGTTTGAAAGCTAAGAGTGAGGCAAATTCAGTGAAAGAAACGGCTTGTTCATATCTGTCTTCGTTCAAAAGTTAGAGCTGTTACAAGATTTTTGGTCGGAGCTCGCTCACCTGAAAAAATCCTAAGTGTCAGAGTGGCTTTGTATGGGTAAAATTTTGAAAATTTTCCAAAGTGTGGAATTTCGACCTGGGACCGTCACCAAAACATTTTTCATCAAATTTCACTGACCTCCCCCCCCTCTGGATAGCTCTCTTCGATCTTGGCTTCTAGTGGACGGATATTGTCGTGCAATAGCTCGTTTGAAAGCTAAGAGTGAGACAAATTCAGTGAAAGAATCGGCTTGTTCCTATCTGTCTTCGTTCAAAAGTTAGAGCGGTTACAAGATTTTAGGTCGGAGCTCGCTCACCTGAAAAAATCCTAAGTGTCAGAGTGACTTTGTATGGGTAAAATTTTGAAAATTTTCCAAAGTGTGGAATTTCGACCTGGGACCGTCACCAAAACATTTTTCATCAAATTTCACTGACCCCCCCCCGACAGCAATCTTCTAACTTTGGTTCTAGTGGACGGATTTTGTCTTACAGCTACTCGTTTGAAAGAGGAGAAAAATCTGCTCGACAACATTTTTTGTTGCGAGTCAATCGGACCAGCCGTTCAAAAGTTAGAGCGGTTACAAGATTTTAGGTCGGAGCTCGCTCACCTGAAAAAATCCTAAGTGTCAGAGTGGCTTTGTATGGGTAAAATTTTGAAAATTTTCCAAAGTGTGGAATTTCGACCTGGGACCGTCACCAAAACATTTTTCATCAAATTTCACTGACCACCCCCCCCCTCTGGACAGCTAGCTTCGATTTTGGCTTCCAGTGGACGGATTTTGTCGTGCGATAGCTCGTTTGAAAGCTAAGAGTGAGACAAATTCAGTGAAAGAATCGGCTTGTTCCTATCTGTCTTCGTTCAAAAGTTAGAGCGTTTACAAGATTTTAGGTCGGAGCTCGCTCACCTGAAAAAATCCTAAGTGTCAGAGTGACTTTGTATGGGTAAAATTTTGAAAATTTTCCAAAGTGTGGAATTTCGACCTGGGACCGTCACCAAAACATTTTTCATCAAATTTCACTGAACGAGGGGGGGAGGGGGGTGGGAGTCAGTGAAATTTGAATTGAAAAATGTTTTGGTAATAGGTCCCAGGTCCCAGAAATTCAGGAGAAGTTTTAAATTTTTCAAAATATTTTTTCACCACACTGGAGCGCTCACCCAACGCTCTAGGGAACTTTTCTTCACTCTGGTGGCTCAGGGTTACCATGGGACATGTAGTCTGACGGGAACACAACACTTCCCGTGCTCATATGAGTAATGGTTCAGGTGTGTCACATGATAGCAGACATGGATCGTGGAGACAAATCGTTTGCATAACAAACCGCATTGTCGCTACGCCTGCAATACTTTCGGAGGAATAGAGCCATTTTAAGTTTTCTTCCGAGCATATAATAAACCCCCCCCACGACAAAACGTAACGTCCTGATCACTTCATCGAAAGACGAGGTAAGCGACGGTCGTCGCTCTGAGCTCCCGATATCGGGTGTTTCAAAGGACTCTATCTTTTGAAGTAGGCAAGCTATCTTCTTACTTCAAAGTTTGTATGATAGAGTTTGATACTGTCTTTGCTACTGATAAAATTTTTTAAAAGTAGTATGAGTAGTAAAATGCGGAATTTTTTAAAAATTCTTAATTTTCAGTTTTTTCAAAGTTTTAACATGTAGACTTTAGGTTTTTAAGTATGCTGAGTTCAAATCTGCTATCAGATTTGAAATATTTAACTAGTCTAAGGCAGCTTTGAGGGGTTAGATCCCAGCTACTGATCCACTACCTTTGACATCGGCGTTACTGTTACCACTTCGGGGCAGTGACAATGATGTCTTCAGCTGTAAAGAGCGGGTATCGGGGAAGATCTCTCACTTCCCTAGTGATCCTCGTACAAGGCCTTATCGGGCTAGTCGACGGGATCGAGTGCCACTCACTACACTCCAAATCTATCACATTACCTGACTAAGTGTAATGCTTTTAGGAATATGACTGTACCTTACATGATTTCCAAACTTATACAAAATTTCATTATCTTACAAGCTAACGATAAAATCAGGCATGGCTGAATGATAAGAACCAGAAAAATATCATATCAATAATGTGTGTGTGCGGTCAGAATATATCGCAGATGCGGACGCCAAGGCGCATGTCAAGAAGGCGGGCACCGGCCACATGATTATCTTGAATAGGGTTGCGTGTGTGAAAGTGTAGAGTGCTGAAGGGTGATGAGGATGAGGCGCGTTTCTACACGAGTGCATGCTGACTTGTAGTGTGTGGTTTAGTGAGTGACTTGAGATTTACGCAGTTGATTGTGGAAGAGAGGGAGGCGAATGTTGGCGATTCGATGCGAAGAGGGTAAGGTTGAGAATGTTGTTGAGAATGATGAGTTGGCGAGAGCGGTTGCGTCGTTGGAGGCTGAGATTGAGCTCGAAAGAGAGTGCTTGAGAGTGATGATGAGGATGATGTGGATTTAGATAGGGAGCGTGTGAGGAAGCGTTGTGAGGAAGTTGAGCTCTTCGTCGTCGGAGGTGTCAAACATTGTCATCACCGACCCCCCGAAGAGCTCATCTTCCCCAAAAGTGAAGAGTGGTGGGATTCGTGTGCAGTCGGCGAGGTGGTTGAAGGATGAAGAGAAGAGGCATGTTTCGCAGCAGATGGCGCATGATTTGTTGGTGAATAAGTTTAAATGAGAGTTTGAAGAAAGTGAAGGATGAAGTTGTGAAGGAGTTGGATGAGTTTGAAAAAGAAGGAACTGAAGGTCGAAGGAGGTAGCGGATGAAAATATTAGAATGAGGCGTAGTGTGACTGATTTGAAGAATAAGACGCGAGAGTTGGAAGAGAAGAATGATGAGTGTGAGAAGAGGGCGAGTGCTGCGGAGAGAAGAATGAGAGATGCAGAAGCGAAGTTTGAGGAGATGATGAAGGAGATGAGTGTGTTGAGAGCGAGGAATGTTGAGTTGGAGAGGACTGTGGCTCGGCGGGGTGATGAGAGGCAGGCGTATGAGAAGTTGGAGCGCATGAGGGATGAGTGGGAACGTGTGAATGAGGATCGTTTGTTTGAATTTCACATCCTATTCGGGATAATCATTTGGCCGGCGAAGTACTCGTCAATCAAAATCTGGACGAGTCCATCATATGTTATAACGGCCATCCGACGAAAAAATGTCTCCATGCCAGCCTGAGAATGCGCGGTCACTTACATAAATTCTCGATTCGGAAGCGCGCGAGACTGCCAAAGGATGGCTAACTTGGTAAGTGAAAAGTAAATAAGATAGTATATCCTATTCTAATACATATCATCTTCATTGCAGATCTTTGCCCGCCTTCACCACCCCATCACGACACTCCCGAGAACGAGCCATCGGCTCTCTTAAGGGCCACCTAGGGGCAAGACATGATAGAACCTCCACGCGGTTTGCCCTGGGCAGTCTTGGGACTGGCGAATACTATCATTAAGTTGAATCTGCTATCAGTCACCTTGAACGTTGCGTCGCGTTAGAGGGGTATATAAACCACTGCCTCTCATTTCATTTCATTTCAATCATGCAGACGCCGAACAGTCAAGTCAGCTCTCCTCGCGGACCGCAGTTAAGGCCGCGAAATTTATTTGAGGAGTTTTTCAGGCTAGAGGAGCAAGACAGAGTTTATAATAATCTTGCTCGGATTGGCAATCCGATGACAGCAACTGCTGTCAATCCAACGGAATGGCGCTACATTCCACTTTTTAGCCATGTACCAGTTAGTGTGGAAGTCGACAGTGCTACCAAAGAGAGAGTCAAAGACTCTCTCAGCAGAATTGGTAGGGTGTAAGATGACGTTACTCCCGAGAACGAACCATCGGCTCTCTTAAGGGCCACCATGGGGCAAGATTTGATAGAACCTCCTCGCGGTTTGCCCTGGGCAGTCTTCGGACTGGCGAATACTATCATTAAGTTGAATCTGCTATCAGTCAACTTGAACGTTGCAAATGAAGTTCGGTGTAATACTTCCTTTCGACGGGCGTTCCTGTAAAGGGCGGCGGTGAAACCCGTAGCTATGTATACCGCAAGGGACATTCGGCAATGGTCAATCTTGTTAAACCTCTCTGCGTCATGTTTGCAAGTGATTGCATCTGTCTCAACGTAGTATGCATTCGCGTCAGGGCGACATTTAGCCAACTGTCGAAGGTTGCCTAAAACTTTCCATTGCATACGTTATGAGAACCATGAGCTCTACCTGTCTCTATCAATGAGACGAATTGATGAATGGAATGAAATGGGAGGACACTCACGCGCCACACGCAACATAACACACTTCTCTCTTCCGTAGTCTAACAAGCTCTTTACACATGGATCGCAGTCGATTGCTATCCCTGTATCAGAAGCGTAAGCTATCTTAATTTTATTTGACACTATTTCAACTATCATCATCGCCCATATGAAATGTTTTAAGATTTACAAGTTAGACTAAGCGTGCTACTATTTCCAAATGAAAAAGTATACATGGTTAAATCATCCACTTAAGCCCATCCGTAGTCTAACAAGCTCTTTACATATGGATCGCAGTCGATTGCTATCCCTGTATCAGAAGTGTAAGCTATCTTAATTTTATTTGACACTATTTCAACTATCATCATCGCCCATATGAAATGTTTTAAGATTTACAAGTTAGACTAAGCGTGCTACTATTTCCAAATGAAAAAGTATACATGGTTAAATCATCCACTTAAGCCCATCCGTAGTCTAACAAGCTCTTTACACATGGATCGCAGTCGATTGCTATCCCAGAATCATGTAAGCTATCTTAATTTTATTTGACACTATTTCAACTATCATCATCGCCCATATGAAATGTTTTTTAAGATTTACAAGTTAGAAGCTAAGCGATGCTACTATTTCCAAATGAAAATGGTATACATGAGTTTCAAATCTCCACTGAAGCCCCGTTCAAGTAAGTTCAGATTTGAAAGCAAAGATAATACGAAATAAAAATTTATTATGGCATGTATTTCAAAAGGTCTTCATCGTCGCAATATCGTCCCAGAGTTCTGGCTTCACATAGATAGTACAAAAACAGTTACACTTGCTTTAATCGTTCTTGTCACTGCAAGCCTCACTTTGTCGATTATACTCCCTACTCCGCCCATAGTTCGTGGCTGGGAGTTAGGGGTTGATACCACTCCCATAATTGGTGGATGGAGGGGAACTTGGTGCTGGTGATCTCGCATCACATCGTCAGTATCGTACTGGAGATACTTCCACCTCACGCCTGTTAAGTCGGGACACTCCTTCTCACATACACTCTCTTCGTTGTCCGCTGGTAATAACACCTTCTCTACCTTACGTTGGAGCCGTTTGGTGTTGACGGTATGGAGAAGAGAATTTTGTGTTTGGTGTTGTCGGATGGGTCTTGTCATAGTGTGAGCTGTGAATAATAACTTTGAAAATGTTTTCTAATTCTTAAGTATCAATCATCTAGCAACCAATCAGAATGATCAGCCAATGAATGATGAATATGGTAAAGTATATATGTAAAGTGTACATTCGTGTCATTTCACTCTGTCTTTGTGACATATATAAGTGAAGTGTTTCTCTGACGAATTCTATATTTGAGGCGTACAAGTAAACTGCTCTCTCGTGAAGTCTCTATCTTGTTGAAGTATCAACCTTAAACTTAATTTCGTTGAAATGGTAAGTTGAAAAGTTTCTTCACTCATCTCCGTCAAACGTGTGGTTAATAGCATCTTCTCTCAATTTCAGCCATCAACTTCATCACCAACGCCTCCCTTCTCGAGGAAAGTTTAGAGTCGTTGAGTCAAGGTAGCTTCAGGTTGTAAACAATACACTGAGACTTGAACAGAGATGATAGAATGATTTCTCTTTCAGGTGAGATGTGAGTTCCAGCTCAGGACTCTCGCGACAAGGCAACGAGTGGGAATGTGCCGACTGCGGACATATGGCTTTACAAGGAAGCACAGTCTCCTTCGACACATCAAACAACGTGTGTGTCAACGCAAAGCGGCGTTCCAATCTCCGGAGGTGAAGTTGAATTCTGACGATGACATCTCCTTTCCGTTGCGGATTTGTGCCCTCTTTCTTTAGATAGTCACTTACAGCGATCTTCGCACAGACTTCAACACACGCATGCAAATGATCACTACACCAACGGTACCTCTACCATCTCCCTCATTATTGTTTCACATAATAATTTAGTACGCGACTACTGCATGGAGTCCAATACTCCAAATAGTAGATTTTCCTGAGTGGGCTTCTTGCAAAATTGTTAACCCACATTAATTCGAAGCTGCGTCTTAGTCAGACAATTTAGAACAATTTTTAGAGATGAAGGCGCTCATCTACCTTAAACTATGTGTAATATATTAAGATAGATTTTGCAAACGGGTCTAAGTGACAGAGGGGTGAGAATACAGTATTCCATGTTCCTTCCTCTTCCACAACCGGAGAGTGAATTGTAGACTGCGAGTCTGGCTAAAATTTTCCATTCAATGGTTTTAAAATCAAAATGTTAGGGATAATTCAATCAACGCGACCAGCGCTCTCATTTTTGATGGTGATGTGGACTCAGGCAATATTCAAAATTTCACTATTAGAACAGTCATGTTGCAGCTCGAGGAGAGTAGGATGTAAAACTGTACCCAAAAACGTTGTGTATAACTAAGAAAGCTGTCGATCAATGTCGATTGTAAATCACAGGTGTATTCAAATATGCAGTTCCTATCCACATCCTTTCACTATAATGATATCAAACGCGCACCGAGATTCGCACCTCCCTATAGCTGATAGACATGAGGGAGCGATTGAAACTAGACTTTGAAGGTTGTGATAGTAAACAACATGATGTGTGTGTGTAAATCATAGATGTAGAAACGTTCGAAATAACATCAATAGATTAAAATTGGTCGTTTCACGATGGTTGTGTGGAGAAGGGGGTTGAAGGGTGCCCAGCTATAATTCAGTTCAACTTGTTATGGAACGTGTTAGTCAACCTCTTAATTAGTAAAACAAGATGATAGCGAGGAATGGCACTACTGTGATATTCCCAAAATCTCTCGCTTGTACACTCATCTTGGGGCACTCGGAATCAGGTGGGGTAACATTGTGGGTGTGCGTTCGCGGCTTCCGATCCTGGTGGTGTCTTTTGTGTTTGGGTTTCTTCTCGTGGTTTGGGGCAAGCGTGGGTATTGTCTTATGGGTTCGCTGGCCTATGAGTTTTGATTGGATCTGTGGGTGGTGTTGTGGGGTGTGTGTTGGGTTGTTGGGGGTGGGGGTGGGGGGGTTTTGGGGGTGGGGGGGTTGGGGGGGGGGTTGGGGGGGGGGGTTGTGGTGGTGTTGGGGGTGGGGGGGGGTGTGGGGGGGTGTGGGTGTAGGGGTGTGGGGGGGGGGGTGATGGGGGTGGACGTGGGGGGGGGGGTACACTGGTGGGTGGGTGTGGGGGGAGGGGGGGTAGGGGGGTTGTGGGTGGGGGGGGGGGGGGGGGGGGGGGGGGGGGGGGTGGGAAGGGTTGGGGGGGGGAGGGGGGGGGGGGGGGGGTGGGGGGGGGGTGTGGGGTTGGGGGGGGTAGGGTGTTGTGGGGGTGGAGGGGGTGGGGGGTTGTGCGGGGGGGGGGTGGGGGGGCGGGGGGGGTTGGTGGGGGGTGGGGGGGGGGGGGTGTGTTGGGGGGGTGGGGGGGTGGGGGGGGTTGGGGTGGGGTGAGGTGGTGGGGGGGGGGGGGTTTGGCGGGGGGTGGGGTGGGTGGGGGGTGTTTGTGTGTGTGGGTGGGGTGGGGTTTGGTGGGGGGGGTGGGGGGGGTGGGGGTGGGCGGGGGGGGGAGGGGAGTGGGGGGGGGGGGTTGGGGTGGGGGGGGGGGGGGGGGGGGGGGGGGGGGGGGGGGGGGGGGGGGGGGGGGGTGGGGGGGTGGTGGGGGGGGGGCGGGGGGGGGGGGGGGGGGGGGGGGGGGGGGGGGGGGGGGTTGGGGGGGGGGTATGGGTGGGGGGGGGTGGGGGGGGTGGGGGGGGGGGGGGGGGTGGGCGGGTGGTATTGGGGTTATGGGGGGGTTTTGGGCTGGGGTGGGGGTTGGGGGGGGGGTTGGGGGTGGGGGGATGTTGAGGGCAAGGTGTGGGGGGGGGTGGGGTTGTTTGTCGGGTTGGGGGGTTGGGTTGGGGTGAGGGTGGGGGGGTTTGGGGGAGTGGGGGTTGGGGTGGGTGGGTAGGGGAGGGGGGGGGGAGGTTGGGGTGGGTAGGGCGGGTGGTCGGGGTGGGTGGGGGGTAGGGGTGGGGGGTGGGTGGGGGGGGGGGGTGGTGGGGGTGTTTTGGGGGGGGGGTGTGGGGGGGGGGGGGGGGGGTGGGGGTTGGGTGGGGTGGGATGGGGTGGGTGGGGGGGGTGGGGGCGGTGGGGGGGAGGGGGGGGGGGTGGAGGGGTGAGGGAGGTGGGGTTGTGGGGAGGTTGGGGTGGGCGGGTGCGGTGTTGTGGTGGGTGTGTGGGGGAGGGGGATGGGGGAGGGTAATGGGTGGGGGGGGTGGGGGTGCGGGGTGGGGGGGGGGGGGGGGTGTGGAGGGGGGGGGGTGGGGGGGGGGGGGGGGGGGGGTGGGGGGGGGGGGGGGGTGGCGAGGGGGGGCGGGGGGGGTCTTGCGTGGTGTTGGGGTGGTGGGGGGGGTGGGGGTGGGGGGGGGTGGGGGAGGGGTGGGGGTGGGGAGGGGGGGGGGGGTGGTGGGGGGGGGGGCGGGTGGTTTTGTGGGGGGGGGGGGGGGGGGGGGGGGGGGGGGGGGGGGGGGGGGGCAGGTGCGGGGGTGCGGGGGGGGGGGGGTGGTGGGGGGGGGGTGGGGGGGGTGGGTGGGGGTGTGGGGGGTGGGGTGGGGGGTGGGGGGGG
>CAJQUW010014017.1:0-85697 GCA_907163375.1 Prostheceraeus crozeri
GGACCCGTTTCTTCCTCTCGGACCCATTCCTCCCAGCACATCCTTGGCCACTTCCTCTCTCCAGAGGGGGGGATGACTCATCATTTCACATTTTGTGCTTGAATTTGGGATGGGCTTACTACTATTAAGTTTGAAAGTTCATTGAAATTTGCGGTATATGGCGTCAAATTAATTATTTAAATATGCTGTTCACTCTGTCCGTTGCAGAAATAGGAATCCATTATGGAGCGACGGTCTATGGTCTGGGAGCACGTTTCGCCACTGACCTTTGCTAAAGTTCCCCAACGACTGTCGCAAAGTTGAAGCTGAGAAATTGCTAATCGAGGGCACAAATAAATACTGCTTTCTGTTTTAAGCGACAACTTACCGATAATCGGTCGAAGAAATATTGATCTTCTATATTTTATAAAGAAAAGAAGTCATGAAAGTTATACTTAACCTAGTCAGTGGTGTGAAGTAATATCGTGCAGAGGGTGAGTGAGAGCATTTTTGCGACAGCATGAGAAGTGAGAATGCGAAATCCTCGACTTTGGTGTCTTTTGCTGCTTCACTATTGATCTCAATCTGCGGCAGTAAGCAACAAAGTAAAGGAAACATGTTCACTGATTAATTTCATCAGCCTTTTCCTTAAAACAATGCAACAAAAACTGCTGCGATAACAATGCATGAAATATCAAAAAAAGAGAATTATCATTAAAGTTTATTTCTTAAATGAATCCTATACTGTTTTTAACGACGAAGATGAATCTCGAACATTTCTTTCACAATCAATAGCCGAAGACAATATTCTCGTAAAAGGATAGCGATCATTATTTGAGATGCGAAGTTCAAGAATTTGCCAGGCTAAAAAATAATTTCTCTTGTGCGCAAGATTGAGCAATAACGGGAAAGGAAAGATGATAGAACGCCTTTGCAGAATATTCAAAATAAGCTGTTTCGTTGCGGCCTGCATGTTCTCACCTGACTTTCATAAAAATTTGAATTTGCGTCCTTTAAATTCCATGTAGACGAGAATAACAGGGCGAATCTCAGCTTACTTCGAAAGCAAAATGCCATCTTTTCGAAACATGTTTTCCATTTAAAGTATGTTTAAACGCTATTCAATGAGCTTTTCTCAATTGAATGAAAGGAAGAGCTAAATCGTCATGCAAAAGGTGGGCGACTGGTGGGCTCGAACCTACCACCACCCAGGTTATCTGGACTTGCCGCTCTTCCAACTGAGCTACTACCGCTTGCATTCGACTAATGTTAGTTGACACTGGCAGGGTAAAAACCTCACCATCGCACAACCGGATAATTGTAATCAATGAACAAATATTTCGTCACAGTTGTAACTTCTAGTCTACTGATAACAAACTGTCATGCTGGAATACTGGATACTGGAATATTCATGCACGCATAATCGTATTAGAATTTTACTTAATACATACCATAATCGCATTAAATACTAAAACGCGTTGCTAGTGAATAGGCATATATCTTAATAAAATGACACGCAATTACAAAATTTTTTTTAAAAAATGCGAAAGGTTAAGGAAGCACTGGTAATTGATAATGACAAAATTTGATCAAAATAGTGTACTACGGTGCTCAATGACCTGAACTAAGAAAATTATGATCTGAATTTACAATGAATGAAAGCAATAAAAGTTAAACAAATTGTTGTGCAAATTGCTGCGTGTTGCTGCTAGGATTCGAACCTTCGACCAAGCAAGGTAATCTAAACTAGATGTCTGCGTTCGTGATACCATCACGAACGTGTTCTGAAGCTGTAATTCCAGTTGTCTTGCAAGTTACAGTGTAAAAGGTTGTTATGCATTGAAAAATTCCATTTGTTTAAAAATATCTACAAAATGAGATTTGCAATTTTTGAGTGATTGTGATTTCACTTTTAGAGGCAGACATCGCCGACAACTAGCCGGAATGCGCTATTTCTAGAAGTAGGTCGCTTGGCTGATTTAAAAGTCAAGTTCAAAACATTAATTTAAATGCCAATAAAACTTTTCCAGGCAATTCAAAATATTGATCCCACTGCTACTTTCTATCATACAATATAACTGCTTTTTTTAAGAAAAATATTGCTATCTTTCGTTTGAATTACGTTCTAAACAAAATGATAGAAATGTTAAAATCAATAATAGCTCAGCATATGCGCGAAATGTAGTGACCACTCAAAACATCTACACCACATCTTCACGACGTTTAGCAATGTTTCCGTCCTGAGTTCGTTGTGATATTTCCATTAAAGATTCCCTCTCCGTATTATGACCTATAATCAATGCATGCATCATTGTTTAACCAGAACATTTGTTTAAGCGATATTGGCATTTGCATATGTTCCAACTGGATTTTTATGCACCGGGACATGAAACGCACGTATGAAACCTTCGTCTGATATTCATCCAATATTCAGCAAGATATTCATTTCTTGAAATTAACGAGAATATCTAGAAAACCAAAATTACTGCTCGATAGAGAATTTAAAGGAGAAAAGAAAATCCAAAGCTTTTGCAATGAAAATCAAGATGAAATTTGAAAGTGAACTTATTTTTTTAGCTAAATTTTAATGGTTTCATGCGTGCGTTTGATGTCCCGGTGCATAAAAATCCATCTGGAACATATACAAGTGCCAATTTCGTTTAAACAAAATTTTAAACGAACAATTGTAAATCATGTATGAATAAATTATGCATATATCACGAAAATGATTTAACATATTTTCTTCTACATTCTGTCCTATTCTAGCCGATGTCTTTACGTAATTTTTACGGAGTAGGAAAAAATAATTCTGCTTCTATTGATGTCTTATTTGAAGCATATCTTTGCATACTGGCAATAATATGGTGTATGTGATGCGTCAGCCTCAATGACCGCGCTTACATCAATGACTTATAAGCCATCAATAGTGAATTTTTGATAAAGAAATTTTATTTCTATTATCTGCAGAAGATTTCCTATCTTTTGATGCATAATACATGTAGTATCTTGGCGTGGGTTAACGCATGATGAACCTGTCATTTTTGATGCAAGGAGATGACTGCGTAAAATGAATTTTCTTGTTATTCTTGTCGATAAAAGTAATATGAAATAAGATTCTCTATCAGTTTTCATAAAGCGATTCATAGATTGAGAGTTTGTATAGTTTCATAATTTGGATTCGGTTCTAGACGGCTGAAGTCAAGTTTCATGACTGTGTGTGAAATTCAGTTATTTTCTACTTTCCTTATGTCAGCATATATTCGACAAGATATTTGTACTTTTCTGGTTTAGTTTGATGTTAAGATTCATTATTTTGGATTGGAACTGTTTCCCATTGATTTCCATTGGTTCGAAAGTGCGGATGTTATTGATAGGAAATTCTTTCTGGTTCCTACTACAGAAGAAATGAAACGCATCAATTTTGTTATTGTATAATAGTAGTTCTATATGTGAGCTTTCATTATGTGGGTGGTTCGCGGGGATTCGGGACTGGTTCGTTTACAACTGGTTCGTATGGTAACTCAATGAAGTTGAAGAAACCTAGATGCAAGTTTTCATCGTTTCTTCATGTTAACATTCAGTCAACTATTCATTTAGCATCTAGGTGGGGTAGGTCTATTTTTGTGCGTAGATTATTATTTTGGGTGGTTCTCAGAATTTGGGGCTGGTTCTAAGTAAGATAAGAATTATGAGCTTGAAAACCCGAAGTTTTCATCGAAATTGTTGTACGTATACAGGATGACTACGTTGTCAAATACGATTCTGCAGATAGAATGCATCATGATTTTTTATGATTTGATGGTTTTGCAGTATGCTTGCGGTGGATCTAAGTGAAAAAATTACGAAAATGAAGAAAGGCAGTGGAAAGTTTCCGTTTGTTTGAGTTTTCCTCGAGTATAAGCACGTTGGATGCTTTTATTTGCATTTATCTGTAGCATAAATTAACGCTTTTTAATATTTTGGTGGTTCTTGGTTATTGGGGCTAGTTCTAAGTAATAGCATCAATTCTAAATTCTAAAAATTCAAGACGTTGATTATTTTCCAATTTTTTCATTGGACTTTTTGTTTCAGTAAATGATTTTATAGTGACAAGATGTAAAATGTCATTACAAAATTTTTATAATGACAAGAAATATCTGCCACTAATGCTAAAACTGTAGTCGTTACTCTATCTACATTCAATTTTATTCCACAACGATGAAGGATAAACAAGCAGCATTCTTTTATTGCACCTGCACGGATACATCAACTAAGCCAGATAATAAATCTCTAAGATTTATGGTCGTCGTTGTTTAGAAGTCCATTCTTGAACCGTTGGTGTGTTTTAAATTATTTTCTTTAACCACTTTAACCAAAATTTATAAATACTACCATTGTTCTACTAGTGCAGATACAGTATATGCATCTAATGTAGCCTACCAATTAGATATATGAGAGATTTAAAATACTTATTCTGAATCCACAATATGTATTTTCAGTATGCACAAACATATATTCTTTCTTGAAGTCCTGCAAGGTATGGTAGTGTTCGAAGCACTGGCCAGACAGAGTGCAGGCTGCGACGGACATTTAGGACAGTAAAATGTAGTTTCCTTTCTTCTCATTGTGGAGGAATGCGTATACGAACTGCATACACGACACTTTTTGCTTGGATAAGATTTATTCTTTGTAGATGGTATCCGGTAAATAAAATGTCTCTCAATCAATCGGACGGCGTTGTCATTGATTGATGTAGACAATTGGAGATCATCATGATCAACTGGTTGAGGAATTTCATTTATCACTTCAAGGAGGAATTCCACATACGTTTGGTCACCGCCATCATACGTAAATAGATAATGAGCATTCAATGTTGCATGCTGAAGCATATAAAGCACAACTTTCTTTGTCCATTTCATAGTTTTACGTGCGGATTTATATGCGTTGATCAATTGATCAGTCTTGTCGACACCGCCCATTTGCGAATTATACTCAGCTATCGCAACAGGCTTACTGACATCAACCAAACCTTCCCCTCTCACTCTAGCTCTCACATTTCGAACGCTATGATCATGCACCGTTGTGATCATGTAAACATTTTTCTTGTCTGAGTATTTTATCGCAAAAATGGGGCCGTTGCGATACGCTGCCACTTCACGAGAACTTTTTTCCAAATCCGTATTCACCAAGTGTTTAGGAAAATATTTCTTGTTCTTCATCGCAGTACCACATGCTCCTATTTGAAGCTTATTAGCTCTTTATACAAAAGAGGACTGCTATACAGACGATCTGTATAAAGAATATAACCTTTCTCCGTGTACCGCTGAACAAGAAGTATGACAAGCTTGTCGAGTTTTCCAAGTTCAGGATAATCTTGAATTTGTTTGGATTTCTTCTCTACCAAAATATATTTTGAAATTCAACGTATACTGATCGCAGCATAATTTGTATATTTTAATTCCGTATCGAGAACGTTTAGCTGGGATGAAGACCTTGAACCCCAGATTGCCGAGCCATTTCAACAAGGACTCGTCTAGGCATATGTGTTGCGTAGGGACGAACATTTCATCAAATTGTCGCTGCAAGGTGTTCATAAACTGGAGCAATCATATGTTTCTTTTTATCAATGTTATCATCTGGCAGAGTACTGTTGTCATTGAAATGCAGAAACTTCAGAAGGAGCTCAAATCTGTCACGATCATCAACTTCGGGAACATAGGAGTTGAAAGAAGTTTATTTCGTGTCCAATAGCTTGCTAAGGTTGGTTTCTGGACTATTCCCATGAGCCACATCATTGCCAAAAATTTTCGCATTTCATTTTGTGTGGTTTCACGCCATGCTCGGACTCTCGAATTCCGTTTTAGCTCGTGTGCTTCAATATATTGCCGTGCATATAGATTGGTCTGCTGAACTAAGATCTCGATGAGCTCGTCGGTGATAAGCAATTTCAAATAGTCAATGTTTGTGAAACCTGTAGTGTCAACTTGTATTCCAGGCTCGGCAACAAAATTCAGCATACGAGGAGAAGTTCCATCAGCAGTTTTCCAAGCAGGAGTATCCTTTGACAGCACGAATTCAGTTGTCGTTCGCTGTTCATTCATTTCAACTGCATCATCTACGTCTGATTCTTCTTCAGATGATGAACAGGAAGTTACAGACTCGTTATCCGAATCATCATCAGACAAATAAGAACGATTGAATATCGCAGCTGTGGCTACACTAAAAGCTCGACGCTTTGACATGCTGACACAGAATGAAATAACTACTGATCGAGTCGTCACTAGAGGATTTTTGTTACTTTTTAACCAATGAAGCACAATCGATGATGAATGAATAACAATATGTGTGAGACACGTACTCAATATCAACACACGCTCGTGCGCCGTGGGAGATGACGCTGTGTGCTATTATAACAATGAACAACGCGCGATAGCTTGCTAAGGTCAATGCAGTTTCATGAAATTCAGACGGGTACTACCCGTTGGCAGCACATAGAGTGACATAAGTGCCGACGGGTAATACCCGTTCGGCAGCAGTCAAGCGGTTAAATGATTTTATATTTTAAGAGAAATTGCAGTGACTGCGAATCCCTATAAACCGCAACCTAGCATCGAAAACTTTCACAGTAACATAGAGTGTGCTACGATTTAAGCGTTGCAAGGAAAGGTGGACAAAAAATTATTTTTTCAGATCCGCATCCGCACAGTCCGAAATCTGCAATCCGCATCCGCAACAATTCTACATTTCCTATCCGCATCCGCGCTGTATCTGCACCGAATCCGCAATAGTAAAAAACTTCGAAATTATTCTGTAACTCGTTCAGATTAACTTAAAAGGAAAATTTGAGTTTTTGTGGATTTTTCATCTATAGGCCTATCCTTTAGGTTGTAACAGTCAATAAACTATAAGATAATTTTGCCTAGGTTCAGCCCATTCAAACTACGAATAGCAAGCTTAGAATAGCTGCTATTAGGGCCTACTAGCAATGTAGCCTAACCCACTATCTTTATGGACCGGTTTTCAGCGGATGATTTGTATTTATCTGTCCATCAACAAGCCTATTCAAGCTATTTGAGTCATTAAGGGCGTGCGCGCACTAGGCAGGCAGGTCCCGGCGTGCAAGTCTTGGCGGTCATCAAGAATACTTAGTAATCATTGTGGAGATTGGAAGTCGTCTTCTTGCGCGCGCACCGCGGCGGCCATCAAGATTTGCAGCGACGCTCAGGCGACCAAGATGTCGCAGCGACCAGTAAAACACGTTGCAGCCTATGACAGAGCGCGCACTTGCGACCCTTCTCGCGACAAATAGATAATAAACTGCTGCAACCTCTTCCTCATTCATTTTTTCATCAACAGAGGGCGTCGATTGGTCGCTGTCATGGTCGTACATTTTTTGGCCGCGGCGGCCATGGTCGGATTTGGAAGGGATGATCGGATGGAGAGGATTTGCCGCTCGTACTGAATCATGCTGAGATTGACGACTGCAGAGCATTGCTGAGTAGAACTAGAGAATTGTCAATCTAAGGAATGAAGGATTCTATGTACCTGTGCACTGGATTAGCGCTGCTGTCAAATTCGCAAGCAGTACCTGATAAAATCAGCAATTCTTAGAATAAAAAAGTTATTCCAATTTCAATGAAGTCTGAATGGTGATTGAGTGCACCCGTAAACTCATACTAGGCCTAGTTTTATAACGCCGAAAGGACAGTGCTATAAAGTGCTATCTTTGTAACCGAAATAAAGTACTATCTGCGTCAACGTGTCTGAGTGCTATATTGGATGACTACAACCTCAAAGTCATCCGTGTCACAGCATGGTCCACAGCAGGCACCGTACTGACATGGAAATTTCTTAAAACTCAAGTTAAGGCCTCAGCCAGACTGCGAGCTTTTCCAAGCGTTTCCGAGCAAAGCGTTTTGCAGCAAATATAAAGTCATCATTGCAGCAGTTGTAGACTGTCACACTACGAGTGAAGCAAGCCAGAACGATTGATAGCTTTGGGACATGCGCTTGCTCGGGACGCTCGTGCTTGCTTTGTTTTCAGTGTGTCTGAGGCCTTACTCAAGCCTACCGGCACCGTGTTGGCAAAATAGATTTGTAGACCCCTTAATGTGTGGAAACAAAACGTGGATAGTTCAGCTAGTCCATGAAATCTTGTTCAATTTGCTCATCCGCAAAGTTCAAAATGTTCTATCCGCATCCGCGCGGATGCAGATGCAGATTGTCCACCCATGTTGCAAGCCACTGGGAAGCAATTTTTTAGATGCTAACTGTTGAAGTAGCTTGTGACCACGGCGCAATATTGGTTTTAGTGTGGAAGTGCGTTCAAGTCCTTTTCCGAGCACGCTCTTGTTCTTTCGTATTTCTATGATTGGAATATTTGATATATTGCTTTTAACTTTTTAAACTTAAGTATTTTAATGAATTCTTCTATCCCATAAGACCTTTCTTTCCCATAAAAGTTATTGTTATTCAGTTCAATAATGGCCTGTTAATTAAGAATAAATGCATGCATGTATTATCCCACTGATTCTGGGAGATAAGTATTAAGATAACTACCTCTACCGGCATATAGGAGATGTGCGTTGAGAATCAACTAGTCATAGAGAAGCGGAGACGCGTCGATTGTCTATGCGCATATCTTCGCCATAGAGGCAGTTATGTGATGCATCTAACGAGTGTCAATCACATCAATTGTTGTTAGAAGTGAGCGATTGTGATCATTTTCAAATATAGATTCCAAGACCTTTCACCTGAGATTTTGAACATCATTAACCATATTTAGATGAAAATCATCATCCTCTAGGAATCTCAGTTAACTACATAAAATAAACGAAGATTAGGCCTACTGTACAAAATAATAAATATATAATGAACTTTGAAGAAAAGAAGATAAAATACATGCGAAACTACAGTATAGGTACTGAACTTGATAGAATCGACCTATAACGTCTCACCTGGAACTACTCTATGAAGAAAATGAAAAAGGGAACTAGACTTGTTATTAATGGAGCAACTGGTGACTAACTATTGATGAAATTTAATCTATCTCTCAAGAGGACTGGTCTGTGTCCCATCCTATCTAGTCTTCATTCGCAAACAATTATGACAAGCGTAATCTGTACACGACGGAAGATACTATCAATCACCTATTTCACTGCAGATGGGAAAGGAGATAATTAGACATCTGGACACTAACCTGGTTAGGAAGGTCAAAGATATTACTGCCATAGAAATATTAGCAGATTTTTTATATTTGCCGTGGATTACACACATAAATAGAATACACCATTGATATACAAGAGATCTCCAGGCTGGATATGTATTGGATAAATACCTCTATCTAGGAGTTATGTAATGGATAGAGGATGGCTATGCGATTCTCTGGGATATAGAGAGGGAAATTATTTGATGAATCCCGACGGCTTTAGCCCGAGTGATATATCAAACAATTTCACGAGCTATGTCAGAGAATCGTATAGCCATCCTCTATCCGTTATAAAGTATGCCAGATTATTAATTTATTGCATCTAACAAATTGGAACAATACTCAAAGATAGAAATATGAAGTATAAAAAATCATGTAAGCATATTGTATGATAAAATGAAGAAATCGGAACGGGTCAAGGCCAGGTCTCAGATCGCACCAATAGGGCTCTCGTATTGGAACGCATTAGAGTCACCGCGAGGCGCACGAATATCATGGAAGTTGCATCAGTATTGGTAAGTCCAGATCTTATGGACAGCCACGCCAACACTCGAGAGAAAAAGTCGTTTGCATTCTTGCCCCATGAGCCGTAGGTTATTAGGACCATAGATATCCGCGATAGAAATCCTCTCTACCAAGATTTTCCCTGGGAACAAATTTTATCAGATATAGAAGGGATTCTGAAATACGATTCTACAGCTATGTAATAATCTGGTATACTTTATGCGCTGAGAATCGACGAGTTGATTGTCTATGCGCATATCTCCGTCATAGAGGTAGTTATCTGATATATCCAACCATAGAGGTCGGATGTCAAAGCTATCTAAGATAGCAAAGATGGCCAGTAATCCGACCTGTAATGTATCCAACGATTCCCAGTTGCATCAATTGTAACATAGATATGAGCGATTTTGATCGTTTTCAAATATCTATCTTTTACCGGAGATTTTGAATATCATTAGCGATGGACTATAGATGCTACTTGTATAGGATGGTCAAAGATTACTGCAATATAAATAATTACCAATTTTTGATGTCTTCCGCAGATTATGCACTTAGAATACACCCTTGATATACAAGAGGTCTGGATGAAATCAGTGGGATAAAATACAGTATGTTAATTTTACGATTCCATTGTTATACTTTGTCTGGCTTTATGGATGTACACATGTTTTCTTAGTTATTTGGATAAATAAAACCTACTAGTAGATTCAGCGCTCAGAATCAACTACACATGTCGACTAATGACCTATTCTCCAAGAGAGAGTTGAATAAATGCACACGGCTTTCTATTACTCTACTTACATGCATCTGTAGATGAGCAGAATTGTAAAATTGGAGTATTTTTTCTATGAAACACTGATGCTTATCAAGTATAATGCAACAGTTGTTTCACACAGTGTTAAACAATTAATTCTCACTTGTTTTGAAATTGATTATTGAAGCAGATAGTTCAATGCCTATCTTCCTCATCAAAAAATTTCCTGATTCTACAAAAGCACATTTCAAGGAAATCTATAATTTTACGATTCAGTTGCTTTTACAACCTATTTCCTTCTTGATACTCAGCTGTTTTCTCTTCTTCTTTATTAAAATAATTCGAATATTGAAAAATGTTTAGCACCCTGACATTAATAGTACAGTGAATTGTTTGCAATCCATAGAAGACATCGATCGCCTATTCATTATCGCTCATCTAAAAAATAAATATAAAAAAATATAATATTAATTAAAATATGTATTATATTAAAGGTCAAGTAACAAAGAAAACAAAAAAATGAACACTCGGACATATCACATACTAGAAAGACAAAATACCATCAAAAGCCGCAATTTGACAATTTTGACATAGAAATTACAAAAGAGGATTGCTGAATCGAATTCGATACTATAGGTGGCCGGAATTTTCTTGAATATGGCAGTCGCGGAAGAAGTATGTGATGGAGAGGATGATGTGGGTTCGAAATAATTTGCTTGAACAGTCGTAGTCCACACATAGTTCTCCGATAATCTAGCGGAATCATTGATGAACAATCACATGAGGAACCACAGATTATTTTATGACAACGCGATTGTACTCTGTCTAACAACCTTGATTGATGACTTTGAAGGCTAACAAAAAGGGGGTACATTATTCCATAATAGATTGGATGAACCCTTGATAGATACAAAATAATTATTTTTTGTTTAAGAATGGCTTTACTTGCCGGAGAACATACATGCGAAACGAAGATTACTTGGATACGATCTCGAAGTGTGATTTCCAATTTAATCGTTTATCAAACACCACTCCGAGAATTTTTAGGGTCTGTACACTCGGTATATTGCTCAAACCCAAGAAAATTCCTAGCTGCCCCTCTTCAGGGTTATTGACATCTGTCTGCATTTGCTCTCTTTGATGCTCATATTGTTCATTTACATCCATTCCTAAATATGATTGTATGAAGAAACTAGAGGACTCTGAGTTGATCCTTAGGAACACAAAGAAAAATTTCATCTGCATATTTGAGCAAGCATACATCCTTATCAACCTTAAGATCAGATAAGAACTAAGCGAAAAGAGTTGGTCCAACCGTGGATCACTGCGGCATTTTGCGAAAATTACTGAAATAAGATTTCCAACGTATTCTATGCGATCGACCAAGAAGATAGTTGCCATTAAAAGCTACCAAAAATGGATCAAATCTGTCTCTTGACATTTTCTGAATTAGCATATTGTGTGATAAATGGTCAAAGGCTATCACAGACAGACATGCTTCCATTTTGCTTCCAATCAGGTTTGATTGCATCAGTGTTAATTCCTCAATGGATAAGAAAAGCTTGATGCAGCTTCAATGAGACAATGCCACCGCGGTGGTGAGCCATTATAATTTAAAGATTGTATATTTATAAACAGGGTAGATGGCCATTGTAAGCATACTTTGCACTATTGGATAAACAACATTGGCAATAACAATTTCAAAAATCCGCAAGAAGATCGCGAACACCCTCTATGTACCGTGTATATATATTAGTTCGTCATATACCCAAAGATTGTCGGCGTGGAATCAATGCTGATACTTGATTGACTAATAATGCAGTTAATGATTTGATTCTACTAATTATAAAATAATATAGTTGATGAATGGCTATTATTTCCCTTTAAAGCTATTATAACATTTATAACAAATTGCATTATTCATGTGTTTCACAACAGCAAGGCATTTGAAAGAAAGCATCAAGTGACACAGCATCATCGGCAATTCCGAAAGTTCCATCAGTCTTTTCATAATGTGCATGGATTAAAAACTCGACAGTAATTAAAAAATATGGTAAATCGCAAGGATTCGGAGTCGAGAAAAAACCTCCGACTCCGACTAGGAGTGTGGCAGCTTTTACAACTATGACTCCGGTGGCTAAAGTGTTGCATCTGTAACAGGGTTGTTCACAGGTGTTGCAGAAATGACAGGGCAGCTCAAATGTCCTGCATAAGTTACGATGTGACTCAAATGTGTCGCAGAAATGGCAGGGTAGCTCGAATGTACTGTAGAAATTATAAGTATTAAGTGAGGACATAGAAAATGTTGCTTCTTCTTTGCAACCAGAAGTGACACTATTCCAAAAACGTGCAGAAACAAAAATTGTGAGAGCCATAAGAGCTCAGCACCTCTAGAAAAATAACATTGATCGCCCACACTGTAAACCGAACACTGCCAAACCGATGAAATGCCTGTTACCAAATGCTCTACTTCTTTTCTTTGGCAGCGTCTTTTTCTGTCTGGTAAAAGCTACCAGACCTGTATGGGCCTAATAGATGCTATATTTCTTCTAGTCGCATAAGCATGTTAATAAAGCATACTTAACTGTAGATGAAATAATTTTCATAATAGGCCATGTATGCAGTATCATGAATGATACCAAATTTCTATCAGTAGAAGAGCTGAAATCAATGCTATTGATTTTTGTTTATCAGATTGTCATATGAATTCTCCATGATCGATTTCAACTTAGTCTCATTTCAAGTTTTGCTTTGTTGATACCATGTGGTTGATAATGCGATTGTTCAGAATCTGTGGTAGATTCCTCTCTGTCCGTTGCAGTGAAGCTATCGTTCAATCCATGTGAATTTAGTCATTTCAGTAAACGGAGTTGAGCATTTACGGAGCTGCGTAGAAGGAGGTGATAAGATCTTTTTTCTATTCCACACGACTTCAGAAGCTTCACCTTCAGAATTCACCATTACGTTTAATGGAATATAATATTCAACTGACGCTTAAAGATATGTAGTAGCTCAGCTACTGTTAATGTAGAAGTAGTATAAATAGTTAATAAAAGCTAAATATGAAAAGTTCCAGTAAAATTTAACACCATGGCTGACAGATGATCTGGTAGCGAATCATCATTGCTGCAAAATAAAGAGAAAATAAATTAGATAGTAACCAATAAAATTCAAGGTGACTTGGCAGCCGCATTAAGATTTGGTAGCAAATTTCCTACCAGACCGTCGGATTTCACCCAGGTGGCCGCTACCTGATGAACACGGTCTAGTAGCCAAAAAACCCAACAATCTTCTTTTGGGAAGAAATGCTAGTTTTTTGATGACCTGGTTTCGCAGCGAAATTATTTTCATTTGGTAGTTGACGATTTACAGTGAGCAAGCGACTCAGGATCGTCAATTTTCGCAATCTCGAACATGATTGCATTTTATTGAGTATCTGGTTATCCTGGGCTTTGCTTGTGCATCAACAATGGCCTAAACTAATAATAGAAAGAGTGTTTACTTCATAGAGATCATATTACTTTGCCTATAAGTCAACAAAAGAAGCAGCTCTAATCAAGTTGGAAACCTCATGATCGCAAGTTTCGGGTTCGACAAGAAGAGTTCTGCACGTTCCACACTCATCAAAACAATTATTTGTTGCTCTAGAAGAATTGCAGCTGTCCCGACGACTTGGGTTTGTCTATTTGTGGGTTGGATACTATTCACTTTCAAAGACTCGTATAGATCATCTCGCACATTTCAGGCCAGAAGGATTTGTTGAGATGAGTGAGAAATTAAAGCAAAGCGGCGCAAGCAAGCAAGAGGCAATCAATATGACAATCATTTAATGATTAACGGAGATTATTGATATCATTCTGAAACAATAGAAATGGTGTTAAAAGTAAAATAGATAAATGAATGAAGCAATTCTTATGTCTCACACATTTAAGAACGAGTCTGCTGGCTTAAAATTAATTACAAAGAGGCTAATAAAAAAAAGTAATCATCATTTTATCATTGGTTATTTCCCATCTTACCTTAATATGGACGCATTATGATTGTAATGTATTCTCCAGCAAATCTGGATGATGGTCCTTGGCTCAATTTTTATATTTACATGTAACTTGTGATATAGGGAAACCAAGTACTGATAGTGATTTAGGGGATTCTGGTTGTAATGATGACTGGGGCGAATCCAGCTTTTCGGCGAGGGGGAATTCACAAAAATATACAGAAAACGTGTGTATGTGTGTGGATCACTATGCAAATATAGCAAAATATTTTCGAAATATAGTAGAAAATCTTGTTTCTTCAATCTCCACATTTTTGAAAACTTTATTCTTACAATTTTTATGGACACGAAAATGTCCATCGCTACTGTCCATCGAAAATGTGAAAGCATTGCTAGCTGCAACAATTTCATTAGATTCTAATCCGCCGTAGACATCCTTCCACTTTGTTCAAAATGTTACTTATCGAGTGATGTCTTATCTGTTGTTAGATGCAACATTGACTGACAGAAGAGCAGCCTCTGAATTTGCCTTTGCGAACTGCTCAATTACCTGTTCAGTTAGAAGATTGAACACTTCTGGGTAATAAACAGCCATCATGGTCAGTTCATCAGTTCTGCCAACCTTTCCTAGGAAATGGTTGGTGCTACGAAGGTGCGTCTTCAGACGTATGAACCTTCAACATCTAATTAATTGTAATTATCTGCCTTCAGCTTCCAATTGATTGCAATTGTCAACTTTCAGTATTGCAATTATCTGCTCACAGCATCCAATAAATTGCAATTACCTACTTTCACCTTCCAATTAATTGTAAGTGGCTGCAATGCAATTGATTTTTTATAACCCCATATGAGATTAGATGAAATTTGCAGTGGTATTCATATGTTGATGTCAGTTATCAAATCGCAATTTCATATCTATATTAAGTGATAAACGCTAATGATAACCTTGGGCACCGTTCTTTCATCATGCTTTCATCTCTTGAAAGATTAAGTCAAATTGGACATTTCGCAAGTTTGAAGAAAGAACAATCTGCAGATTTTCTGACTGTGTATCTGTCGGTATCAAATATGGTTTACACAGGAAACACAATTAGTTTCATTCGCTCTCTTTCATTCCAAAGCGCTGAGCAAGTCAACGAGACTGTGATACTCATGTTTCAGAAAGAATGTGCCATTGAATATTTCATAGCAAACGTGCCGATCGCCCAGCCCGTCGGATGCTAGACAAAGTTTCTGACGGCTCAAAATGATTGAACATGTGTTATTCATGCCCACAGTACATGCTTCGAGCGTAAAAAGGAATAAAATATCATTTCCTAAAAAATTATTTCATTTTTGATTGAAATAAAACAACAAAAAAAGAACAAAATCTCTGCGAAACTTTAGGAATATTGTCATCATACAGCAGATGAGAAGAGTCATCGAAATTCTTTAACTGCCGGCCTTGCTTAAGTTCACCCACAGGACCACAATTTTTATTTCGCAGGTATTGTCGCCACTGAACGTCCATTCCATTCTCCCATTGATTTACTTCTCAAACAACGAAAATACGTTGATAAAATAGAATAATAGGGTAGAATTAACCTATTGTGGAATAAGTGAAGGTTTGTTTTCACATAGAATGAGATTTTCGTAAAGAAATTAGAAGGCCTAGATACTTGACCAACTTTTTGAATGATTCCTACTTACTTTGGATTTCATGCTGTCAGAGTTGGAAGCGGCCGGTATTTGGGACCGTTTCAACCCGTCTGTTTTCAGGGCCGGATCCATTTGACTCTCGGTCTGTAATCGGCTCGGACAAGAGAAATTTGATGCGATAGACTTAATTTCGGGACGTGAATTGAGTGATTTTGATGAGAGAGAATATGAACATAGGCCAGATAAGAATGCATGTACATTGAATTAATTACATGTTGTATAACTATACAGTGTATAACAATGAGACTGACATGGCTCAATCCACTGTGGTTCGATTTTCGCATTTTTGTTGAGACATTCTCATTGCAAACTGCATGACCTACGCTTTCGCGAATTTTAGCCACGAACGGGAATAGGCACGAGAAATCGTTTAATCCTATAAACATTGAACGCCTTCTCCAAAATTATGGTATTCTATAAATGCTAGGCTACTTGAGACATTTGAGGAATGACACATTTAGATATCATGTCTTTGTGTCTTTTCTAGTCATTTGAAAGCTTTGAATATGTGCAAGTCTCATTCATTTTTCATAATTTCATCTGAAGCTACATAGACTGATAAAATGCCTTCGTGCAGATATTTTGGAACGATCATTCACTTTCGAAAAAAATATCATATTTTTTTATTTACAGTCCACATTTTTCAGACCAATCTTCCGCATATAAAACCTACTCCCTTAAGAAATCCCACCTCTGCATTAGTGCCTCCATTAAGTGCAAGACAAAATATGACATTCGTTTGATAAAAGTTTGTGACAAAAAATGTTCCCAGTAATGATTCTTTGAGACGAAGGTGGCTAAGATTGATGTAGCCTGACTGCTTAATATAACATGCAAAGGTATGTTTATAAGAAGCATAAGGAGCATTCATCAAAGAATTTCATGGCTGGAGACAAGGTTGCTATAGGGCTTGGGTTAGGTCACCCCAAGCCAAGCGGCTTTGGTTTTGTATGGGTTTACCCCAAGCCCAAGCAACCCATGCAAGAATTTTGATGACCCAAGCTGAAACCATATGCAAAATTCTAGCTAACATTGAATTGCATCCTAGGTCACCTAAAAGGCTTCGGCTTCACACCCCTAACATGATACAAAGTTCTAGCTACCATCGGCCCCATGCCATTATCATAGGCCTACGCCTTAACCTGGCTGTATAGTAATCAGGTCATGCACTGGCACTGTGTCTAGGACTGTCTAGGCCATGTGCTTAGGCCATCCTGTGTCTAGGCTATAGGTAGCCGCGTAGCGGGCTTGCCAGTCAACCTTAGGTTGATCATCACGTCTGTATCACCATACACATCAAGCAAAGCGAAATGGATTTTGGTCCATATAGCGGGGCCTAACAAATCTAATCTAATTAGCCGAAAGGATAAATCGCAGGCTATAGCAAAAGGCTACCATCATGATGTTGCATTTTCTAAGTCTAGCCTACCTTCCCAATCACAAGCCTAGGCCTATATTATAGGCTACGACTTGCTCATTAATTGATTTTTGATAAGCTCATGAATAATACCGTGGGTTAGGGCATTATCTACAATAAAGCCGAAGCTTGTACCAGTACAGTGTATATGTACATATAGGTAGATAGCCTAGATATTTTGGGTAGATATTTTGGCCTATTATTAGTTCTCTTTTGTTGTAATACCTGCATTTAGTTAACTGATAAATCGAAACCTATGCCTACTTAGGTAGGCCTGCGTGTAGGCTCTAACAATGCGCAGTTTAACTATTAGTCTAATTAGGTCTATCTGCTATCTAATCTATCTAATCGGCTATAGTCTAATTATGTCTTGTCTGTTGCACAAAATGTAAGCTTGCGTGTACCGGTAGTTATTCTATAGTAGGAGGTTAGCTACTCAATGGAAAATGTGGAATAGTGCCGAAAAAATGGCACGAGACCGAGAGAGGAGATAGTAGACTTACGCAGATTTGCAGCAGAAGTTTTACTCCGTCTTTTAAGTTTGGGCTTGGGTTGCTGCTTGGGTTTTACACCGGAGAAACCCAAGCAGCAACCTTGCTGCAGATTCTTAGTTCCGATAGGGAGAACATCATTCTGTGAAAATCTCCTTAAGGCCTCGCTGCCTGAAGAAATTCATTATTGATACTGGACTAAAGTTAGTTTAAAAATCGAAATTGTGCCAAAATTCAAAATGCAGCAAATATCTGTGATTTCAAATGTTGAATTGCTATTTATAGCACGAAATTGAACATGTTAATAATGAATGCCCTAAATCTTCAGACACTTGTTTTGAATTTTTTGAAGGCGCGTTGAGTCATAAGAGGGAATGAAAGCAGGGCAGGCATATTCGATCTAACTGCGAATCAGCGCGTTGAATATGAACTTAATTAAACTTATCGTCATTCATGACACACTTCATTCTGGTCGATTTTGTGCCCTTCTGTAGAACAACCTCACGCCGTAACTCTTTCTTGCCGCACATGTGTATTATTCAGTCTCTCATAGTTTTCGACTAATTTTTCTACTTTGATGCTATCAAAGAACATTCCTTATATCTAGACTTATGAATTTATCTTGTATTTTATGTGATCTGTATATTTTTTGATTCGCATTAATTAATTGAATAAACGTTTCTCTCTCTAATTCAGACACATGTCTTTAGAAATGATTCCGGTTAAGCTCATGCTGTGTAACTGAAATCAAATAAATACAATGTAAACAGCGTAAAGACAATGTTTAGTCGCAGTCTCCCCGAAAATAGATTTATTTCCATTGAATACATTATCTTAATTCTATGACCTCTAAACAGGTCACAGTTTAAATCAACTGCGATCATCACAAATTATCCTCACCATCCATTTTTCTATTCTTTTTCATACTTGATATCCAATGAATGACGAAATGAGATGAATAAAAAATGACAATATTTCCTGGGAGACAAACTAAATTTTTCATTCATTAGCGGAAATATTATCATAGCCATCTAGATAAGGAGCTCAATTGCATTCATACAGACGTTCGTGTGAAAATTAGCGTTGTCTTTTTTGGTTTTAGAAGAACAAAAGTTTTAACGTGGGATGTACTTTATCCATGAGGATGAAAACAATCTTTCCGGATATTGAAGCTTTTTCCTCAAAAGCTTATGATGCCATTGTTTACTTAGAAGCAGACCAAAGACGAGACACGATGAATGCTCTCATACACTAATTCTTATTCCGAGAACAGCAGATGCTCTGTCTCTCAGCCGTTTTTGAATGAACTTTCTCTAACTCTGCTGAAAGTGTAATCATTTATAGGAACGTGTCAGTCACTCATAAGTCGGGGTTTGAAAATAGCAATGAATTGATTGACACAGTCCTTACGAGTACTATTCAATTAGGTTATTCGTCCTAATAGTTTCCGGTGATCAATTCACTTTCGAGTTCCAAAACGGGTTTTGAAACGGTTTGAGACTTCGGAACCCGATTCTCCCCCTCTTTAACTTAAGTGTTGTCTAGAGTGGCATAAAATCACTGCACTAAGTTATTTGGCATGTGAACTTTCTTATAGCTTTCTCAGTTACCTTAAGATGATCTATCGTCAAGACGCAGAGCAATGGCAACGAGACTTATCGAGAATCTGGTGAACCAGGAAACCTTTATTTCGCGTTTAATTCTTTCACTCCTCCTTCTGTGGTCGATTTTGTGCCCTTGCAAGCGTTGCAAGCTCAAGGATAGTCATGCAATTTCAAAGACCCTAGATAGCCCGTTTGCAGTCTCCCTTAGTGATTTGCCTTCAGAGGGAAACTTCATTCAAGTACAGTTTGTCGACTTGGTACTTGATGACGATGCAAAGCCTTTTTTCGTGAAATGTGTCGCAGTAACTTTTAGATTGACATGGCTCAATCCTATCCCGATGTCGGAAAGATGGCTCTTAAAGTGCTGATTCCATTTTCAACCACATATGAGTGTGAGAGAGAGTTTTCAAGTCTACTTGCGATGAAAAGCAAATCTCAAAACATACTAGATGTGAGTCATGACTTGAGAGTTGCACTATATCCAAAACACAGCCCGACGTGGAAGAATTGCTGAAGACGAGGCAGGTGCAACCATTTCATCGAACTGATTGTAAAATTGATGAATGTTGAGATTTATCGATTTGGAATAAATAATATTGTTCACCAAATCATCTTTTCGTTTGAACACCATCGTTGATGCTAGCGGGGACCGCGAATCACTGAGAAATAATTCTGAGACCGTCAGCTAATAATTTTTGAAAAGTTTGAGAACCACTGGACTAGAACATACATTGAGAGCAATAGTGCGCTGGGTGGACATGTCTTATCATGGCAAAGGTACCGAAAGGATGACGGCTTACAGTGGTTGACAATGGATATTATATAACTCATTATATATATATATATATATATATATATATATATACATATATATATATATTGACAATGAGGTTTTTCCAATATTCAAAGTGCTCAATGCCTAGAAAACAGAGCGTTATATAATAAATAAGCAAGCCCTTTTATATTTTTTCTATAAAAGGGATAGCCCTTTTATTGCTGTCTGACGATCGGTAATGTTTGTATATCCGTGAAACTTGCAGTTATGGCAATAAATCAGTAATCCAACTCCGCTTGCTTATTTACTATATATATATATATATATATATATATATATATATATATATATATATATATATACATATATTCCAAAAAGGTTCCAAGGAAAACTGAGAGATCTTATTCCCTGACGCGTTTCTGCTCACTCTTAGAGCTTGTCAAAGGGAATGAAATTATATTTAAATCAAACAACATAATACAAAATATGCATGGATATTTTAATGTTCATTCTTATTCAGTGGAGGTTTAAGCATAGAAATGAAAAACTCTTCTTTTTTCTCTCTGTGGTATTTACTGCATTGAGGAGGCAATTGATATATCGGTGCGGCCATAAATTTTACCTCATGCTCACTAGCACAAGATGCTATGTGCTTGCTTACGTTTAGGATGGCATAATGCGGATGTAATATATGTTGCCTATGAATCGTTATTCTCGTCCTAAACATTCCACCAGTTTGGCTTTGGCCGATATAAAACTGATGACAACCTTTGCAAAAGAGAGCGTAAATTACATTGCATGAAAGGCAGTTAAGATTCGATTTAATATTGAAAGTTCTTAAAACGTTTTCTACTTTAAAATCGACACTCTCTCCAACAACCAAGCAATTACAACAACTACATCTGGGTTCACCACACTTCGTTATATCGTTTCTGATTTCTTTGTTATTTCTGTTTAATATTCTGTACAAGTTTTTGGGTTGTTTGCATGCTTTTATAATTCGACTGTTCTTAAAGGAATCCATTAATCTTAAAGCCCCTATAGTAGGAGCGATTACTTCATTATAAATATTCGGATTATTTTTGTTATATGTCGTCACAAATGGGATTAGGTTTTCATTGTTTTGTACGTTTTCTTTTTTGTTAGTTTCTCGTGCTGCGCGCTCAAATGCGCTCTCAATCAAATTATTCGGGTAATTTAATTTCAGTAAAACTTTTTTCAGATCACTTAATTCAATAGATTTGTTGATAGGATTGGATACCAACATTTCTATTCTAGCAAGATTGTAAGGGATATTATAAACGATATGCCCTGAGTGTGCAGAATTGAATGGCACATAACTCATACTGTCTGTCGGCTTGTGATAAATTTTCGTTTCCAGTTTTTCGCGTTCTTTGTACACAGTAACATCGAGAAAATTAACCTTCTGGCGATCACTTTCCATGGTAAACCAAATAGATGGATTAAGATTGTTTAAAATTGCATTAAAATTATCAATACTCCCGAATTCTGTGTTCCAAACAATGAAACAATCATCAATATATCTTATCCAGTTTTCTGTTATTTTAGAAGATATGTCGTCATTGTATATTTCTTTAGTTATGGAATGCATCTTCTCTTCCAGAAACCCCATAAATAATATGGCATAGGTGGGGGCCTTTTTGTCCCCATGACAGTACCAGATTGTTGCAGGTAAAAGTCATTCTCAAATTTGAAGTAGTTATTTTTAATCAATTTCTTTAAAACTGAAAAAACTTTAAAACTTTAAATTCCAATCAAACTGGTGGAATGCTTAAGACGAGAATAACGATTCATAGGCAACATATATTACATCCGCATTATGCCATCCTAAACGTAAGCAAGCACATAGCATCTTGTGCTAGTGAGCATGAGGTAAAATTTATGGCCGCACCGATATATCAATTGCCTCCTCAATGCAGTAAATACCACAGAGAGAAAAAAGAAGAGTTTTTCATTTCTATGCTTAAACCTCCACTGAATAAGAATGAACATTAAAATATCCATGCATATTTTGTATTATGTTGTTTGATTTAAATATAATTTCATTCCCTTTGACAAGCTCTAAGAGTGAGCAGAAACGCGTCAGGGAATAAGATCTCTCAGTTTTCCTTGGAACCTTTTTTGGAATTTATTATTTTTTCCATTTTGGATTCTACTATATATACAAGGTGTTTCAAAAGTAGGCTAACAGTAGAAATTGGCCTTGAAAAGCTATGTCTTAATGCTATAGATTAATAAGCTATGTCATAATAATCTTTTTCACGATGCCACAGATAGCTAATATGCCTTGTATTCGTAAGGGGCAAAAATTCAATACTCTTTGACATCGCGTAAATCATATTAAAATATCTCATGATCTCCAGTGTTTTCATGCCTACTTAAAGCACTGTAAATGGTATTTAGTATTGTTAAAAGCCATATTTTATTTTTCAGGAAAGTACTATAGTTTGTCGATATCTGTATTTAAAATCTCAGTACTTACATCAGTGTAAGTACTGGTCATAAAAGTATTTACATTCAGTTAAGGCAAACAACTAGAACACTTTGCAAAAACACAGAAGTCATTTTTCATTTGAGTCATTTAGTTCCTTGCATTCATTCACTGTAATTTTAACAGTGCAATTTTGGAATGAGAACCTTGCTCCACTTTGACACTCAATGGATCTCACTTCGTTATTTGACTGATTACAGTATATAGCACTGCTCATTTGCTTCTCAAATAAGCTCCCATCGATGTATGCAGAATCTGCAGCATCAGATATGCGGCCAGTCTTCTTCCTGGCGACCTCGCTTGGAATCCCGGCTTGCACCAGCCTATTCTTCGCGGTCCTTCTCAGGCTTGTATTTGTAAGGAACATGTCACTTGATGTAGAATGTAGAAACAAGTTCCTCACAGTTTGCTGAATGCTATATATACCCAAGCGGGTGTTTTTATACCAGACGGGGCCTCGAGGATAAGGTATGCATGCAAGATAAAATGCCTTGTTGCCTTCTTGGTTATGAGCTTCAGGGCGATGCGACACGTACTCTTTGAATAACTTCAAAGGACAGCGTTCGGCATTATCACTGGCATACACTCGCGTGACCTTCGGATCCATTCATGTGTTAGTAATACCAAAGCGTTTGTTTTTAGACATTCGCTCTGTGTATTCAAGAAAGTCACCATTTTCATCCTTTCCAAGGCGTATTTGTGAATCCTCACCGTAGTCCAAATCATATTGCTCTTGAGCTGCTCTTAAGCTAAAATGCAATCCAAGATGATAAATCAACGTTTGCTGAAGTTGTTTTGGATTTGAATATCCAAAAATTCCTTTTCGCCACAATTCATCTTCGGCTTCAATCGGTATATTGTTTGCTCGCTTTTTGGGTTTAGCAAGACCAGCCTTAGCTGACAGTTTCATTTCAGCATTTAGGACCATGCGCGACTCTTGAAACTGAGGATCTTTGAATAAGGAGAAATTAAAATTGTAGTTGTGTATGAAATTGTATTGAATCATCGCTCCAAGCTCTTTTAAAGTTGACGGTGGATACCTGCTACCATCAGTTTTTCTGACATCAGAAAAGAAGCACTTGAGGCAGTAATTCAAATCGGATTCGGTAAATTCATCAATTCCCTTGATTACCTTTAATGGACCGTGAATTCTAATTTTCCATTCATCGTGCCAACTCTTAAATAGCTTAAATGCCCACTTCGCTTTTTGAATAGTATTTTTTGGGGTCACTTCATTTAGATGGCTTTGAATTTCAGTGTCAGTAGTTGATGCAAATCTACTGGAAGTGGGAATTTGATTTTCAGTAATACGTGAAGCCATTATCGTGTAAACCTTTCAGGAGATGAGCTTGGATAAAATGACCAGATTATTCCAGTTAGATTATGCATGATTCAAATTTCAAACATCATTGAGAATATCATGGAATATACCAGGTAATCCATGGACTTCTAAATCATAGTGCTATTGTAGTCTGTGGATGAACCACAGAATTCGATCTTTCATGCCTTTGCTATCCATGGACTCCAAATATATAAGACTGAATCCATAGAATTCCAAGGTTTCAAATCTAAAAATGAAAATAAAACTATGGAAACCTAGATATTCTAGATCTCCAAGAATACAGAATCCCAAATCTATGGTTGAATATATCAATTATGTTTGGCAATGTTGATATCATTACATACAGTGCTATAAATATGTTATAAATGCCTCGATATCGGATCCAAATGGCCAAATATCCTCGTGGCTTCGCCACTCGGACATTCTGACCATTTAAATCCTCTATCGAGGCATTTATCATATACATATTTCACTACAACCCAATTTGAATCTATACCGATCATGAGAAGTCGAATAACTATCCAACATCTATCAAAAAAAATTATTAGGAAACCATAAGATAGTAGTTGTTTCAGTGTTACTGCGGAGAAGGAAGAACAGCTGACATTCGAATGTCCTCCGCGCCCCTCAGCCTGGTGCACGAAGACGCTGTCGTCAACACAAGACAGGGAGGCGAAGAAGGAAGAACAGCTGACATCCAAATGTCCTTCACCTTTGTTAATTCCAGCCTCCTCTTAGACCATCGTCAGAAGCTTCTGACGATGGCCTAGAGGAGGCTGAAATTAATAAAGGTATTAACATTAAAAAAACTACCATTTTGTTTGCTTGGTTTCCTAACAAAAAAATGAACAAATGAATAACCAAGGCCTATTCAACATATCAAAAAATTAATCAACTTAAAGTTGCAAAAATTCACGAACGCAAATGCTCAAAATGTCCCCCATGGACATCGGCACATTCTTGTAGTCTTTCGGCCACACTGTGGCACACAGTCTGCATAAGTTCCTGTCATCACTGATCTCTTGACAGGCATCTGTGATGTAGGAGCGGAGTTGAGAAAGTGTGTGAGGTTTTCGTCCGTACACTTTCTCCTTTACAACGCCCCAAAAGAAAAAGTCCATCGGAGTTAGATCGGGAGAGCGAGGAGGCCAAAGGATGCTACCACATCTCCCGATCCACTTTCCTGGAAAAGTGTCATTCAGATAGCTTCTGACACTCACTGCAAAATGCGCTGGTGCACCATCCTGCTGAAAGTACAGCTCATTGAAGTTGTTCAATGACTGCATCTCAGGAATCGCAAAGGATTTGAGTATTTGAAGGTACACCTCAGCCGTCACAGTTCTTTCAAAAAATACTGGCCCAATCACACCGTTGCTTGACATACCGGCCCAGACGGTTAAGCCAGGCTGGTTCAGCTCATTTGTTGATACCATGTGCGGATTTTCAGGGAACCAGTAGACACAGTTATGTCTATTTACGTGACCTGATAGTTTGAAACTGGCTTCGTCAGACCAAACTATCTTGTCAAGCAAATCTGGGTTCTCCCGAATTTCCGACAACATGAGCACAGCAAACTGCAAGCGTCGTTCAGCATCATCCGGTAGAAGGTGCTGCAACAGTCTGGGTCGGTATGGTTTCAACTCAACTTTCCTCATCAGTCTCCAAGTAGAGCTTAGAGAAATGTCCAACTCCAATGAGGCTCTTCTTGTTGACTTCTTCGGACTTTGAACAAATGTTCGGGCCACTAGCTCCTCGTTTGATGTTATTGAAACTGATCGAGGGCGTCCTGACTTCGGTGCATTCTCTACCGAACCGGTCTTTTCAAATTTATCTCGAATGCGATAAATAGCAAATCTTGATGGAGGATTGCTGTGAAAGGCATCTCTCCATTCCATTCGCACCTTTTCAGCATTCTTGTTTTTCCAAAAGGATTTCAAAATCCATTTTCTCTGATCATCTTTTAGATGACCTGACATGACAGAAGCAGCAAATTCAAAAAAGCTTCAAGCTTGTTTAATTCACTTCAAGTCAAACTAACAGTGTTTGATTCAAATCAAATTAATTGAACATATCCATGTACGTAATGTCAGATTGGTGCTATATCTTGTCCATGATAGATTTCAAAATTCCTTTGCCAATGGAATGCTACTGCATAGACTTCTAAATGATAGTAGCAATTACTTCGAAGTCTATGGCTCATGTTGGACTGATCATGGATATCCATCGACTGATTCAGGTGTAAATCGCCAATAGAACGGTCAACATAGATTTCCTAGGGCAAAATCAACTGTTAGCCTACTTTTGAAACACCTTGTATATATTATTATGGATATTATATATATTAATATATTATATTATGTCTTTTTATATATATATATATATAATGTAAATATTATTGTATTGTATATATAATGTAATATATATAAACTCATATATTAATATCATGCAACGAAGATGCCCTTTCACATATCTTTCGTTTAGAGGTCCTCTTACTTTGCCAACAGAATAAAGTAATTTAGTTGACCGACTTCATCGAGTCCACTAAATTGAGACGATGGCGCACGCGCAATTGAACGCAACCGTGTCTGCGTATTCAGCAGTGTATGTCTAGCACAGAGATAGATTCCTATGCGTGTGGGTTAGTCAAGAGCAGACATAAACCTATCCCAGCCAATGTTTGCACCGGTAGCAAGCGATAGAAATTGAAACGTATATTCGTCTCTTTTTGGCTTTGTGTGATTGGTCAAGCGCGCGCATTGCAGGCGATCAGAGAACCCGCGAGCTTCCAGTCAATTTGCAGTCAGGCCTGACAAGTGATTTCTGTCAAGTACATATCTTTATAACTCAATTTTTCTCAGTGATAAATTCATCAAATGGAAATATTGTTCACACCGTTGTGCTCTTCACGATCTAAATTTACTGACTGTGTCGATTTAATGAGGTGTCAATCTTCTGGCTCGTCAGAATTTAGGCTCATTCTGCATTGCGTTCAATGGAAAATTTATCTTCTTGCCCCTCGAGACTAGTTCTAGCCGTGACCAACAGTATTGAGGAAATTCATCTCTAAACCGAAACACGCAGAAAAAGCTATTTTTCTTTGTGGTGTGGTGTCTAGTGTCCTGGCACTTAGTAAGCCCTTATATTATGGCGCCTTAAGTTTGGCAAGGATTGTCATCAAACTTGGACATCACAGAAGTGGTGTAAGCGATTTTGAGGAACATCATTTTTTTCAACTGAGAATATGTGAAGTTACAAAAGTAATCGTCATGTGTGGGACAAGCTTCAGCAATCTGTAGTTGATTCATTCCGTGATGAGCCACGTGGCTGTCACTGCCACGTTTTTCGTGAGGTTTGGCGCCTCTTTGACCACAGTCAATGGCAGAATTGAAGATGAACGACTGCACCAATGGAAATTCATTCCTGTTCAGGCACTCAAATAAACCGAATATCCAAAACTCGAACATGGACTGCTGAATGGCATTGTATTCAGCGGCGAGACGAAAAGTTCTCCTTAATGGTCAGATGAACTTGCACAACCATTTTATCAGGTTTCTTTAAATCGCTCTATTCTATGGAGAAGCTTGTCATCACATTCTGAGAAATGATTTCCTATCAGTGCAGACTTATTCATCGTGTGACATGCGACGTGAACTGTAAGATCTAAGCTTCCATCTTCTAAAAGCTGTTGTTGCTGAAGTTCGACCAATGAGATGGTCCTTCATATTGCTCACTAAGGGCAATAGCATATATTCTTTAAAAGACTGCACAGTGCCTGTTCGGTTGGACATAGATTAGCAGCAGTATATCAATATAAATTAACAACAGTATTTGTGTGTTAAGATTGCAAAAGACAAGCAATTCAAATATGACTCTGCTAGAAAAAAAACAAATCTGTTTGATAATTCTTGTGCAAATACAGGACTTATGGGGTTTTCTTAAGGACCTGTTTAGACCCTTAACTTACTTGTTCAAAAACCCTCATTTAACAGGCTAGATTTTCGGTTTCATCAGCTATACCGTCCATGACATTGAAAGCGATGATAGACGAAATATTTGCATACTTTATGTCTAATTCTGCTAACGACAACAAATCTGTGATTGCGCTTTCAGATTCAAACTTCAGAACATGAGAAACGAAGGAATGTCTTGCAAATATAATGTCTGTGTACTTTGGCCTCAAGAATAAACAAGAGCTGTCAGATTTTTCTTTATTTCTGCATTCCTGCTATTACAAAGGAAAATCTTATCGTCAATGTAATGTTTACTTTTCATTTCGACTAAAGCTATTTATTAATTGAATTTATTCGTCTGCACATTTCTCACTTACATTTTCCTCCCACTCTATAAATTTTTCTCCAAAAATTTCACCGGCATCAAATTTTCAAAGACGTCAATAGCTCAACCCACCCCGACCCTCTCCATTCCATCTTCAAAATCGTTTGTCGCCGCCTTCGAGCCAGGGGACCATTCCCTTTGCATTTCAAAGACTTGGTGATGCTGCAGAAGTAACAGCCCCGCCTCCTCTACACCTACTTCTCATCCAATTGCCTCAATCGACGGCGCTGCGCCCCCATCATTCAGAGAAGAAATTTAATATTTCCTTTCGCTTTCTCAACTCAACTTTTCTCTTCTCAAGTCATGGCACGTTTATCCTTGAACGCTTTCAATCTGTATCCCCGCTCCTTCTTCGCAAAAGCGTTAATTGTTTACAAATAATTTATTCAACAAATGCCGTCAAGTTGGTGCCAAGGCAGCCGTAGAAGACAGTTGATTCATTTCGCTGACGGAGGTGTGGGCACTGCCTCAACACACATTGTCCGGCCGAGTACTATTGAGAGAATCGAACCGAAATACGCTTTAACTCAATTTATGAGAATGATTCCTCAATCGGAAAATGATGCCTCTGAAAAGCAAGAAATAATTTTAAATATGAGTGTTTTGATAGGTTTTTGAAACAGTGTGGGAAATTATGTTGATAACAGTAGGATAATGATTTAAACAGATTGTCAACAAGGTCTAAAATACGCCGAACATGCATGCATGTTTGAATCAAATATTTAAGATGAGATTCTTGATGTCTGCTCAACACTATGAATTTCATCTACAACGCTAGAAAGAGAATTGAGACCAAAAGTAGACGCGGATCACTGTAGTTTCCGTTAGGATTGTCCGAATCCATCAACTTATGAATCAACTTATCTATATTGAAACTACTGTCTTGTATAATTCAATACAAACTGTCAGATTCCAAAGAAGTAATAGATTTCAATTTCTATTTGAATCGTTTCAGTTGAGAAAAGAATCCGAAACCAAACATTTTGAAAACAACAAGGCATTAACAAGTAACCTGGCACAGGCTTATAGATTCAGTCTATCAAACCACCACGAGGCGGTTTAACGCAGGGTTTGACTTCTTCGATAAATTTCGTTGACAATATTGTCCGTCTCATGTAATATGTGTGTATTATGCACAGAGCAGGAACCGGGTCGCTTTTTTCGGCCCGCATCGACTCCAAAACATTATCAAATGAGGAAGGTATTTCTGACTTCAGACATAGTAAGTATCGGCCCGGGTACAGGATATTTCAGGCCCGGCCAGGGTGCTTCCAGCTCTGATTATGCATGTTTTAGAGAGTGAAATGGCATTGTAACTGTAGTAATCATTTGTCGGTTACGGGGTGTAGATAAAATCCGAACAACGAAAATCTACTCAAATGTGATAGAATATTGCGCCGAACATTCCAGATTTGATTAGAAAGTGGTTAATTTTATCGTAATAAATAATCGTATTAATATTTTCTTCGTAATATAATTTTATGACTTTCTAACAGATTAAAGCTGACTTAAAGATAAAATCAACCACTTTCTAATCAAATCTGGAGTTCGGCGCAATATTTTACCAGCTTCGAGTAGATTTTTGCTGTTCGGAATTTATCTGTTGTTCGGATTTTATCTACACCCTCGGTTACGCGCCTAATGCGCCTGCAGCAAAGATTCGTTCAAAATTCGTATGCATGTATACTGGTAAGAATATTTTCTGCCTTTTTACCTCAAATTTATATTTGACAGATACCATTGACAACGCATACTCAACGCATTGCCTAGATACTACCGACGTGGGAAGTTCACGAGAATTTATAGGACAAGAAAAATCGAAGAAACCAGAGGACTGAAGAAATTACAAAAGAAGATATCGAAGACTTATTGACAAATGAAAACTTATTGATTGATTTGTAAAATTAAGGAAACCGAATGGAGAGAAGTGTGTTCAATATAATGTATGAAGGCAATTACCCAATGTTCGATGAATGAAAGTATAAATTAAGGTATAAACCCAATGTTCGATCATATGGACGTGGTGCTAAATGAAATGGCGGAAAACTGCGAAAGAGCTCATAGGTGACTTTTGCCCATTTGCAATGTTACTAAATTTGCCCATTTGCAATTACTAAATGTTAATTTGTACAATTAACTTGAAATAGTATCTTCTTCTTAGATGTTTATGATTTGTTTGTGGAGACAACATCATGTTTCTTTTCTACATTTTTGTTTCCCGTAGGACTACACCAATTATTGTATAGCACGGTTAGTGTATCCCTCCAGTGGAAGAAGATGGAACATTTGGAACAAAATCGGTGCAGACACTCGATTTACAGCGGTTACATTTTTGCCGCCGTAGTTGCGAAAATGATCTTAAACACTTTGAACATCTCCATCATCTCCCAATCAGACCAACGTTAAGTCACATTAATTCAACATTTTTCTCAATAGCTTGCAATTATGTATGTCAGACGTAGAATTGTTGCCTTTATAATACAAAAGAACTTTAGAAGCATTTCAAACTTGAACCGACCAATTAAAGGCGTTGGTTTTAAAAGGATTTCCAGCTCTTCAATATCCCTTAACAATGCAAGTATAGAGATTAAATCGCAACTATAAGAAGTTCAGATCAAGTCATTAAGTAAATGAAAGGCAAGGAAGTGTGTTAAAAGTACTAACACATCCCAGACGTCAGTCACAATAGGTTCGAGAGCTACTGAGATGATTTGATAATTGATGTGAGAAATTTACGTTTCATTACAATGTGTCTATCTATGTTACATATATTAATCTTCTATCTACGAATTATGACGAATTAAAATCGGTGTAATGATTTGCAAAATTCGAATATCATGCGAATATACGGAATAAAGCGCAATGCGTGAGAACTAAATGAATGTGAGCACGACTTTGCCATTTCACAAGTCTTCAGGCAAGAGTTTTAAAAGATTTATCAACTTTATAAAGTAGCAACCTGACTTTCTTTAATTACATTAATTAATGGCGCGGGCAATATTGTTTCCAAAACCTAGTGTCTCGATATATCCACGGACTAAAGACTGTTGTGCTGTACATGCACAATTACGTGCGTATATTGGAGAATAATCACATTTGACTGAATCAAGGTAACGGCAATTGTTAAGCTGTGCAAGAATTATGAAGCTGCATGCACATGTCTGTCTTCAGATATATCGAGTGTCTATTCATGCCATGATGCTTATATTCACCCCCACACATACACAAACACATATTCAATCTGCAATTTTATCTGGAATTTTGATATGGGATGGATGCTATCTCTATGATTCAGCAATTCTGGTGCCATGTATGATCGATTAAATGGTGTTGGTGATAGCAACTTTCGAAGGGTTGGCCCAGAGCCTCCGTAGGTGTAGACGATAGTATTTCTTAAAGCAATTGGTACTGTTATTTCCTTATTATTATATGTATACAGATGAGCGACTTGAATTATAGCCTTCATGGACATACATGCAAAAATTTGCTTCACGATTCAACATGGACAGTAAAAATTCAAAATCTTTTTTTTCTTTTAATTTCATTATTGGTTTGATTTTTATTGTAAGCCTATGTTGCCATTCGCATGACTTGCGTGTTTAAATTACGCAACGATAGATTGCGAATAACAAAATTTTGATTGAAATGCTTGTGAATAACCAATAGATTCATAGTAAGCCTATCCTAAAATGAAATGCCTATGGGATCTAAGACTACACTGAAGTGCAACGTCTGTGGGGAAATCTATCCACAGGAATTCCATGTGGATGGAGTTGGGATGTGGATACTTAAGTCATCACCACGGCAGCAATGCATTGCAAAATGTAAATATATGCTGTCATAGATGACAGCGTAATGAAGACCTTTCAGGCCCTCTACATGGCCCGCGGTCCTTAGAATCTAGGACAGAGCTTCGATTCTGATCATTTGCACTGACCCCTCTAGCGTGCTGTGGATAATCACTAGGACGGTTGTCTCTTTTGTCTTATTCTGCACTCGCTGTGAATATCAGGCTGCGTCTCAACAACAGTGCATATCATACATTCATTATGCTTATCAATTTCTAGGATCTAAATTAGATCCTAACCACTGTATATTCTAAAAACAACTCTAAAAATGCGGTAAAAAACATGCCTTTTAACACGGTTTGACAGCCATGTCTATATCTGTATATTTACATGATGACTCATTGTTTATGCAAATGTTTTTTTGCAAACAAACATCCGATATTCTGATATTTGGTAATATTTTGCTGAGAATTCCATAATTGGTTGCATAATCACCGCAAGCCGGTATACCAATAAACAAGATGCGCTTTCGCTATACTGTACACCAGTTATAAGTTTAGACTGCGATTGCCAGGGATTATCAAAGATTGCTTGCCGTTCAATTGCTCTTTTCAATCAATTAATTGAAATTGGCATTCGTGGCAGTGGAGGGCGCAGTTAATCGATTCCGCTGGATTTATCGTGCGACAGAATCAATCGTACGATTCTTTTTGCTAAGTGAGTTCTCAATGAAATTTGCTTAATCTGGAAACCATTAGGATATTTTTCTATTCTCTCGTTCAACATTTGAAATGATTGCACTGAATGGAAGTGCGACACCTATGTGCAAGTGCCGACCCTGAGATCAAGCATAGCTAGGATAAGACAGAGTCACCGTGTGACGCGACTTTTTCATTCCCACATCACAGTAAATCTCTATGGAAATCCTGTGGAAATTCCCACACATCGCAGGAATGCATCATTCTATGCAATAGCATTAAGGATGATCGTTTCGTGCACGATTAATGCAGTCATGCATGATGTCAAGTATAAGGAGGTCCCTTTGATTTTAAATCTTCTCATTTACAGCATGCAAAGGTTATTGATAAGAATTTATGACTGATTTACATTTAATATGCACGCAATGAATTTAAACCTGGTAATAATTGTACTCTCACGTATAGCCAAAAATTTGCTAATACTTTGTAAACTTTGGCTTCAATTGATTGATACATACTAAATTACAAAACTGATGGAAGAAACGGCAAATGCCTGATAAAACATGATTGACATAAAGACCAAAAGAATCAAAATTGGTAGATGCAAATAACAGGTAGAAAAAAGGTGTCGACCAATCGCTAGTCGAAGCATGTCGCGCACTCTAGCAGTTAGCAGTAAAAGTGGATTCTTAAAAATAAATTCCCAAGACTCTACGCCTTGTTTACGATTTTCTCAGTATTCTGATTTGCAATGCTACACTCTCAAACATTACAAACAGAGAATCGTATTAAATAATAGGGCAGGAATGATTTTAATGTCTAAATAGGCTTAGCGTCTGATAATCTCAATTTCAATGGAAATTATCGTATTCATAATGAAACGAATGATCTCAAAACTAAACAGACTAACTACAAGCTTCTAATCACTAAATATGAGAAAATCTCAAAATATTCAGAATCGCACGATTCGGAATCGCGCACGCCACTGACAATTAATTGAGATTTCATAGCAATCAACATATTGAAATTTAATTGGAGACCAATCAAGTAACTGAAATTGAGATTTCATAGCAATCAACACATTGAAATTTATTTGGTGACCAATCAATTAACTGAAATTGAATTGCTAACCAATCAATGAATTGTAATTCAATAAATTTTTTTGTAATCCTGGTGATTGCAGAATTGATTGACGCGGAAGGGAAGTCAAAGTATTTAAAAAACCGATGAATATTGAACGACCCTTAACCAAAGGTACAATTAAAGATTCTCATCTACATGAAAATATTTTCGTTTGTGGACAGCAATGTACCCTTTTAGGTTCAGCAATTCTCAGTAAATCTTCAGTGCTCTAAAGATAGATTATTTTAAACAGACTTCATTTTAAAAGGGTTTTGAAACGTCAAAAGAATGTCATCTGTATTTTAATAGGTAATATAGATTAACTTGTCTAATCATTGCCACACATTTCCGCCCCAGAGGTGCTGGAATGCACGATTCAGGAAGTGATTTTAGTTAAAAGAGGATACTTGCACAGAATAACGTCTGTCCTTCCCTTCTTATCATTTTCAATTTCCTTTACTAGCTTCCTCAAAAACGAAGAACACCTTTGTGCTGCTATATCATTAATGTGGTCATTATCCAGTCATGACATTCACATCAAATTAAGAACATCATTATTCGAGCAAAAAGCAAATGAAAGAGCTCATTCATCATATTTATGCGTCCCTGAAACTTTCAGCGTTGAGGTGGTTTGGTGCACAGAAGCATTACTTGCAAAAAGGGCAGAATATTGGAAATCCTTAATCCGACTGCTCAAAGTATCACGGACATCATCAGTTGGACTTCCGATACTAAATATCGTGACAATTTGCGTCTGACGGTGTTTTCGGCATTTACACAGAGCAATGGAAAAATGATTTGAATCAAGATTTTTAATTGTGAAAACATTGGAACCGCAATAACATAACTGAATTGATATACTTTTATCTTATCTTTGTCACACATCCCATAGTAGTGTCTGCGACAAAGAGCAAATAAATGGCTATTCAATTTTGCTGCCAGTTAAGGTTTTTAATCGAGTTCACAATATGATCAACAACTGCTTCGTGAATTTCAAATGATGTCGAGTGAAGTGTGCAGTCCTTAGGTTGGAGAGATTGATGAAAACAATGACAAGCACAATCCAAATTAGAGGCTTGCAGTCGTCGGAAAGTTGCCCTCAACACGACACGAAGATTTTTAACCGGAACACGAACACGACACAAAGCACGACTGTCCTGCCTTAACACGACACGAACACGAAATCCAAACCGCTTATGACAAGCGTTCAGTCTCTCCTTAGAATTTTGCAATGAATCCTTGTCAACACGAAAATAAAATACAACGCTAATTGTCAAAAGACGAACACAAGCATGACACGAATGACAAGGCTCAACACAAAACACAATCGTGTTCGTGTCACTTACGCGTAGCAAGCAGACTTATTCGACTACTTATCCAAATCAGACCGTTCAGTGAAGACAGAAGGCTAATCTGTAGTGAAAAGAAGAATCTTCCGTCGGTAGGGGGAATTCCATGAATTTTTGCGGAATATGTATTTTTCCACGGAATTCCGAGAATTTGAATTTAAATTCAGCTTCCCTGTGAATGCCTAACCACGATGGTCTTCAAGAACAACTGGAAACAAACATGAACAACGCAAACTGCGAAAACCAGATCTTCAAACTGTATGCGAATTGGTTGCACTTTAGGCCACTATATCTGTTTCCAGAAAATACAGGAATATTTTGCTTTAACGAAGATAAGCAAGCTCCCCATTGTCAAAACGGCATTTTGACGATTCACAATTTTTGCTTCTCATTTTGATTTTTAACTTCCTCTTGGCATTTGAATAAATACCCTTTGCCAATTCAGACATGAAAACTTCTCGTTTGTCTGATGAATTAAAACTAGAACGCAGGGAGGGAAGTTCATTTGTACCATTGCCGGCTTACTTTGAAGCTCTTTAGTGATTTAGCATCCTGAAGAATTAAACGTGGTGAAGAGGAAAATAATAACGATGAATGAGTGCTATATTCTCGAGAAGAATAGCAGAGCAGAGGTCAGGCATCTACAGAACATTCATTAGCGGGCAACTTTCTCACATGTTCCGGAAGGCTCCCATTTCCCTTCCTAGCTAAAGAGGTGACAGAGGATTAACCATTGACATTGAACATTCCTTGTTTCAGGTTGATGAGGTCACGAGCATCCTTGTACCTGCAACAGTAAAAGGCAGATCGAGTTCAGAAGATTTCATAAGTAAAACACGTCCGATGTCAAACTAAATCAGATTAAGGCAAGGCAAGCATCTTCGAAAGTAACAGGGAATTAAAGATTATTTTTCGTCTGTTCTCTTAAATTGGCAGACAGGACTACATGTGCCAATCTATCCTCTGAGATTTTGACATCTCTAAATCCCCTGAGACAAAATTCAAAACTAGACGAAGTGCTTTTTTTAAAATAAAGAAACTCATGGGGAACTGTCACAAAATATTCAGTAAAATTCATAAGCTTACTAAGAATCCTCAGCTTTAGCTTCTTGGTAGACGTGATGGCTCCGGAACATCGAAAGCTTGTCAAATATTCAAACTTGCCACCAACATATGAATTAATTCCATCCAGTGTATATTGAAGCATGGAGACTAGAGCTGGGGCCGATCTCTACTCCCATCACAGTTTCCATGCCTGTTAGGTCGGCATTGATCTTTAATGACGAAAGTTTTAATACTATGCAGCCCTTTAAAACCTTATAAAGTTAAGTGAACTATGCGTGAAGAAACTGAGAGCAAATCAGTCAATGTCTTTTGCAGCTGAACATGACATATTTTAGTATAAAGTCGCACCTAAACTAGAAAAATGCTGTTATACTCGCAAATACCTAATGATCATAATATCAGGTATAATTGTTTAATAAGCTGTTAGATTAACATCGATAAGAAAGTATCATATCAGAAATCATTGACATAGCTATGTACATGGAATATTTACATCACTATGTCCATATCAAGCAACAAAGTTTCCCATTCGAACTTCTTATCCCAAACAATTGTCATTCTTGGCTCCTGTTGTCTTGCTGTCAAACTGCGACCACCACAATTAACTGTTCTGTTAGCTCGCTGTGTGATAGCAGAACATTCACACGTGTGCGCACAGATTATCAGTCATCCGACTCGTGGTATGAAAGTTCTCTGTGAAGTCTTACTGCATCAGTCTTTCATTACCTGTGACCTTGTTATTAGAGCCGGCTACCCCTATCAGACCGAATGTATCAAAATGTTGAACTATCCTAATACACGCAACTATAGTAAGTTTGCATTTAAATCATGTGATCGAATTACAAAAGCCGGCCCCGGTTGGCCCGAAAATCTGGGCCGCATTTCAGCTCTGATTTTCGTTTTGTCTGTTTATGTAGGAGATTGGTAAGAGGGTTGAAGCCAAAGACGCAATGTGGAGTTAGAATGGAGGAAAATGCCTTTTTGCAACGTAGGCAACGGCCCTCGACAATTTCTTGGTCTAATTTCATTTGAAAAATAAACCTTAGGTCGTTGTCTTCTGCTCACAGCTAACATCTATTGGTCGGTGTGTGACAGGAAACTAGCTAGTGACTAAAGATCGAGAAATTCGCATGACCATATCAAACTAAAGTCAATCAACTGCAAGTGAACTTCGGACAATTTATCTCTCGGATACAGTTATATGGATTCCTGTGGTCACAACCGGTATGATGGCTTATCATCAATAACACAGATGGCACATTGTGACTTTGTGATGAGGAGCAAGGCATGTGTTGAGCTAGCGGGAAATTTTGCGATGTGGTGATAACATCTCGCATGTTGCATGAGTCTTAGTCAGAAATGAAGTCCGAAAGAGTCATTTGAAAGTCGGGCTGACAGTAAGGGCATCGACCTGACTAAATGGCTATTGTGTACATGCAAGAGTATCAATATGCGTGATATACACTAGTGCACCATGTCTCTACATATAAACTCTAATTGTTCATAATACAAGAACACACTATCATAGAAATTCACGTAACAAACTTGGAAACTCATAATATATAAAAACTTTACATGATGAAATTTGTCATCAAGATATTCTCGAGTGATGCAACCTACCGGTAGATGTGAAATACACAAATGAGGATTTTAGATGTCTAGTTCACTCAAATTCTGAAAAGAATATCAAATTTTTGCTATATGAAGATTACATGTGCATGCTTTCCTATGGGTTTTTCGGATAGTGGATTGCCACCAACGTAGGCTATGCTCGATTCACGCATTTAATCTAGGAAATATGCTGAGTTTCTTTACAGGATTTTCATTTTAAAAGGTCTGAAGCAAATATGCCTTTATTATTTTCAAGCACTTATTTAAATGCTTTCAATCTACTAATTTTAGAATACATAAGGAAATTTTCCTCTTACAGTGGCTTTGAAAGTACAGCAAGTAATTTTAAATACTAAACTTATTTTTTCAAGAACTAATTGCGCCATGCTTTTGAAGAGGATTTTTATAAATTTCACAATTAGCAATTGTAAAGCACAACACAGTGTGATGCTATAATGAGTCATGTGAAGTAAGGCAATTTTGTTTTTCGAGGAAAGTATAATGTCTGACAAAGAAAAGTAACATGAGTACACAGAAGTTGAATGAACACACGGATATTCTACTTCCGTAGGAGATGTCACAATGATTTTGAATTCGAAAAGGTTCATTTGTTCATTGTACTTGATTGAGATCTCCTCTTGGGCGTGGCTGTTTACATCTCAATGGCGAATAGCCTAAGATGAAGCGATGAAATGACTCGAAAAGTGAAATATGAATGTGCACACTTACTGGCATCAGCAGCTTTCTTCAAGTTTACAAGCGATTTAAAGAGAACCTGACGACAGCTTCGGTAAAAATGTGTGCATCACTCAGTCCTATATCAATTTATATGATTACATGTATAAGCAGAATTCTCAACTTTTGAATGATGATGTATTATACTTCATACGCAGGTCACAGGTCAAAATGATAGCAGTTTCGCAGTTTCTCCAATTGAAAATCCAAAATAATGGTCATGAATGCTCTAGCCATTGGCGAAGAGTATTCATGAATAATCAAAAAATGAGAGTGCGAGTAGTTAGGGCTTTGAATAACGAGGAATTATCTGAGCTCGCTTTTACAGTTGTTCCAAATCGTCAGAAGTAATTATCCACATTTAAATATAACAATATTTTGAACTTATCTGCATACTTCACTGTACACGTACATGTACATCACAACATTGTCTGATGTCTTAATAAACGACTTTTTGATGCTTGTGCATCCTTCAAGTCACTTGTTTGTCATATACACTCTTTTGAACCTACTCTCTAATAAAAGAATGCGTCGGTTGATGAAATTGATAATAATAAGCATTGTTTTATGACACCCATATGTGCAATGTAATTGTACAAAGCAATGTCCACATGTGGGTTAATAACGGGAAAGTCACAAAGCTCGTTGCTCAGTATAGAAATCTGTACAAGTTCTTTTTGAAGTTCGAAAGGAATGTAGATTTCACAATGGAGGGAGGCAGGGAACTCCATACGTCGATGACACGATGGGAAAAAGATATTCACGAACTTGAATCCTAAAAGAGTTTTTAAAGATCTTTAAGTCATGGCCAAGAGTCCTTGAAGTCACAAGGCTGAAAAACGTTGCTAGATCACGGGGGCAAGGGAAAGCTGCTAAATCACAAGGGTAAACACGACAATAGTTGAAAGCACGGCGGTGAAATTAGAGGGTTGGAATTCACAGGATTCGAATGCTGTCTCCGCGGTCACATCGAGTAAAACGTGGTCGGACCTCCTCGAGTGAGGCAAATGTATTGAGCAGCAAGGGGATTCCACACATACACGTAGCGTACTCCGAGTAGGTACGAGCATGGGATTTGTACAGACGAAAAAGAGCATCAGGATCATGGGATGTGAAATTTGCAGGATTGCGGAAAGCACCATGTGAGCTCTCTGAATTATGGCGTAAACAGTATGATATGCAATAATAAGCAGTAAGCACCATTAAAATTTCGCCTACTTTGGCACCGACATGTGCAGTGTGTTTGCCTGTTTCAATGCGCAGTAATATAAAATATGCTTAAAACGCACTATTTCTTCAATTGACATTCTTGCATTTTCCTTATTGAATGAAGTGAGAAGATGACTCAGTCAAGGTTTTCCACTCGACGAGTGTTTTCCTTTGTTTTCGTTGATGATGAAATGCAAATTTTTAAGTTGACAACAAAGGTCTGTCGTACATTGAAATGCATCTAAAGAGAATGGCAACTATTAAGTCAATACAAGACACCAACACCCTTGATTTCCCGGTCGCACTCGCCTGACCCAGGAATCGAACCGAAGTCCGCGGTGGAGACGAGCTCGCAACTTCTTCACTAGGCCACGCTGACAGTACAAAAGGAATGCGAGTGAAGGCAGAAGTCATCTATGTGATATCGACAGCATGTTGTCCTATCATTATTTACAGAATGCTAACAGCATTCAACGTCTCCATCGTGGACTTCGGTTCGATTCCTGGGTCAGGCGAGTGCAGTCAGGAATCAAGGGTGCTGGTGTCTTTTATTGACTTAATATTTGTCATTCTCTTTAGATATTAAATTTTTAAGTTACATGTATGATCATGAAGAGGAGGACAAAAGAGAAAAACACAATTTACCAGCGATGCAACGATTTATTAGTTCTATTAATCAGATTCTTTTCCATCTATCATTTGGTCGTCAGACAAGACGAACTGCATGTCATTAGAGAGACGGTCATTAATTACTTGGAGCTACTAATCGTGGCTAGATTTGAACACCTCATCTCCGTGTCTCCACTCCATGTCATCAACACCTAGGCCACGGGATCTTTGAGGTTTCATTCAGTAATATTTCTTTACTTTCTATAGACAATATCAATTATCGAATTTCCATCAACTAATTCAAAGCTTGTTTTGCTGTTGTGTGGGAAGTACATGCACTAAGTCTGAAAGAGTTCATAAAATGAAGGCAAAGTTAAAGCTATGTTTCAGAGTTATTATGATTCATCATTCTTCTGAAGTAGCTATTTTTCAGATTAAAGCATTTTGAACAATGATTTCAAGTGTTTTTGAATGAGTGGAACATTTCTATGTCGATAAAAGCGTTCTCATTCAGGTGTATGAGAACAGTATTACCATTTTACTTTCTGATGTCGTCTAACGTTATTCAATGAAATCGTCAATAGAGCGACGTAAGCCTTTCGAAAAATGATAGAATACTTTTCCCATCGTTGAACAAGCATTATTGAAGTAGACTTCCGAAGCTCTGCAATTGAGATCAAAGGTGATCCGTCAACTTTTGGCTGGTTGCGATTGCGAAAAGTAACTTTATTATCATTGAATAAGAATATCTTAAGTTACACCACTTTTGTACTTCTGTGGGAATGTTATTTGCTCTGATTGCTTATACTCTGTTAACTTTACATTTTGTCATATTTCTGTCATTGATCTAAAGAAACATTAGACGTTGAAGCCTTAGTTGACCAGTCAGTCAGTCGTTGGGAGATCATTTTGTTGTGTGAAATCAAGCCTAGCGAAGAAGACTTCCAAAAGTCTGTGTGAGTAGGGAACTGCATCAGTAGAATTTCGCCACTTCTGCTCCGTTCCGCTTCAACTGTATCTTTCACTCACCCCAATCAGCAAGTTATATATTAGATTTCGCGCTCACGCAAAGATACATTTGCACATTGCACACTGTACACGCGTGGTTGAAATAGCGGTCAAAATGACGCTTGATTCGGGTCAACATTGTAGCTACTACAATTAGAAAATTTTGCAAAATAAGCTGTTATGCTTTTATACTAACGTACAGCGCTTTGAGCTAAGTACATGTAGTTGATACACACTCATAATGAACAAAAATCTAGAGCATGTAATGTGATAACTTCAACTTGAAATACTACAGACCTGAAACATGGCGCAAATGCGCTGTGGCTTGAAAAGATCGTGGCGCAAAAGCATGAATAATGTGTCATATAATCAGAAATTGTGGTGCAAAAGCACTGCGCCGCATTGATGCCTTACTCTCAAACTGTGATGCGAGATTACGGTCTGGAAGCGCGTGTTTCCAATTAATGGTAGGAAGCGTCATTGATTCTACTTCTGCAGCTGTTGTGTCTCGAATGTTGTGCACTTTGTGAGTGAGGCCTGCCTCTAGCCATGAACTTCTGGATATCACAGCTCGGGAATGAATACTTAGCCCATGCCTCTTGAGGCCGCATGAGCGCGATATAGGAACTTCCATCACAACAGATCAAGCCATAGAAATCAAATCATATGTAACAAACCGATGTGTGCCGAAGTGCAGCTAGTGTACATGCTTTTATTTTTGTTTCCTTTCTGACTTAATTGAATACAAACAATGGAGTAAAAAAATATCCTTTTCAATGATAGGTTTACTATCTTGAATATATGTGAAGCTGAAATATGGATTGACGACCTAAATTTTGATTTGTGCTAAATATGTTGCAATACAACCATCACTTTGAAGTTCCTATTATGAATTCAAACCGCTTGTATCTCACTATGCGTCATTATTGAAGTTGAATTTCAGTCATCATTGCGTCTTGCATTTTTTTCTTTTTATCGGAGCCACACTCTACTTTCTCACATTTAGTCGAATAATCTACATGTACATGTGTATTTTCTTTACTGCTATTTTGTATATTCGATGTATCTTGAAATTTTCAGTTACTTGCCAAATGTACAATTTACTTACTATACTTACTGCAATCATAGCCGAATAGCTCACCCACAGAATTAAATATTTTCTTTATCTGCTGAATCTAATTCTGTGAGCTCATCATTACTTGGCATGACTCTATCACTGCTGCCTTTATTTCTGGTCCAGCAATGCAAGACTAATCGTTTTCAACTCAAATTTGTGCATTGGATATGAAAATCAATAATGTGTTCCAAATACAAATAAAGTCTCGCTTCAAAATGAAATCGTTTATTGTGCCAATCGATTTCACCTATACTCTGCTTGTCAAGGCAACTAAATGAAAAGTTACAGAATTAAGTTGATAAGCAAATACTGTTTAACACAGGCAGAAATCTATCTGAGATATCTAGTAGATTATTGTTTTATTTTACTTTCATTAGACATTTGCAAGCCTTTTTATATCATTTTCATGTTATTTTGATATTCAAAAAATTTGTATGAATGATGTGCAAATAGTTTAATCTTCACAAGTTACTTGCCCCGAAGATGGATGGTCTGCATCCAAAGCGCCGGTCAGAGTTTTATTAAATTGGTTCTCAAAAATAGCATTTAAGTATTCAAATCAAAAAGCAAAATTGTTTTATTGAGAACTAGAGAACAATTAACAAATACTTAAAATTATCGAAAATTGAAAATCAATCTTGTCTCAAATATCTACAAAACAAACTATTTCCGAACAGTTTCAAGGTCTTTAATTACTTCATCTTCGGCGGCACAAAGAGTTTTGAAATGTACAATTCACATTCATATAAAACTTTCTAAAACTCAATTGCAAGAAGAAACATCAAAATTGAATAAAGAAATGCGTCACAGCAATCGTCAGAAAACAATGCTGCAGTTCAGCATGACGTCATGTTGGTAGCCAAATGTCATGCTTTACATCAGGGTCATCATATGAAATTACGTCACGTCATAATTTTAGAGATAACGGAAATTGTCCGCTCCGTTCATTCGAAAGGCATCTGGCGTCTTCGAATCTGTATCTTTAATCAAAATTGATTCAAGAATAACAGGACTTTTGTGAGATCCCAAAACTTTGAAATTTTCTTGCTTAGGGGAATGCTCATGCATAGAAACTTCAGTTTGAGTAGGGCATCCTCTCAAATGCTCACTTATACGAGTGATTAGGTACTTTTTGTGGCACCAATATATCGCATTGAGCAGCGGTCACAACTACATTGATAAACAATATTGGATTTTAATCCACACGTAATTCTTCAATTTTCCGCGATGTAATCAAAAATATAGCTCTCCCTCTATTTAGACGTTTTTATATTTTATAAGATAAAGTTCCCCGACCAGTTTCGTCGCGGTGGACAGTATCAAGGGGTAAGTATACTGTTGACTATACTTACTTACCCCATTTTGAGCATTTATATATATACATGTATGTATATATTTGAGACAAGATTGAGAGAAAAGAACATCGCAATCAATTTTCGATAATTTTAAGTATTTGTTAATTGTTCTCTAGTTCTCAATAAAACAATTTTGCTTTTTGATTTGAATACTTAAATACTATTTTTGAGAACCAATTTAATAAAACTCTGACCGGCGCTTTGGATGCAGACCATCCATCTTCGGGGTAAGTAACTTGTGAAGATTAAACTATTTGCACATCATTCATACAAATTTTTTGAATATCAAAATAACATGAAAAAGCAATGTGATGGGCACGAATAAAGTTAACAAATGAAGTCATGGTGAAGTAATAGGTGAGCAAGCATAGCTAAGTCAAAGCAAAACCAATCGTCTCGTTAGTCCCTGATCCTATTTGTTCAATGTTGGTAGATAGTTATTGATTAGTAAGGCCTCTGCAATTTCTAGATCTTGTTGAGTGTGATATCTGGCCAAGATTTTATTGTCTTTGAGAATGGTTTGGCACCCAATTTTGATTTCTGTGTTAGTTTGCATGTGTTGTTTGATGGCACCATTTGATACATGTTGTTTGCAGCGCTGAGTAGGTAAGTGTGTTTGTCGTAAAACCGATGTATTGTGCAACCCGTTACACGCGTTGTGTTGGCATGTACGAGTATATCGGTAAACAACAAGGTGTGACTCATCACTTGAAGCTAGCAATTTTGGCTTCAGTTCATCCTTTAATCTTCTCATTTTGCAAAAACATCGGATGCTTACTCGTAATCTTTGGTTGATCGGTTGAACATTTTTGTTTACGATTGCCTTAACCCCATTGCATTTTCCCCATTGTCTTTGAAAATTAAATTGAACTGTTCAAGTGGATTCATCACTTTCCGTACTGAATTTTCGCTTGAGAAAGTTTGGCACAATGTCATCTATCGACACTCGAGGATAATTGCTCTTAATCAGAATTTGAGTTAGGTGCTGCACTTCTCGTGAAAAGAGTTCCCAATTAAACGATACTTTATATGCGCGAATAACGTACCATCGAACGACTGATTTCTTATACGTGTCTGGTCCGAAGCTGTTGTAATCGAGGCAAAGTCCGGCGTAAGTTGATTTTCTGCAGACTGAAGTTTGAAATTTCGTACCACTTCTCATCACCAGAACATCAAAAAAGGATAACGTGTCGTCTTTTTCTTTCTCGCAAATGAAATTGAGACAAGAATTTGACTTGAAATTGTCAATATTGCTGTTCTTATCATGAAGGATAAAATAGTCATCTACTCAACGATGGTAAAATATGACACCATGTCCAAGTTCTGGAACAACTTTGTTCTTCACGTAGCTCATGTAAAAGCCCGCATATAATGGGCCCAAGGTGCTGCCCATTGATACACCATCGATCTGTTTATTAATTTTGTTTCTTCCACTGGAACTGAGTAGCTGTTGTACATAAGAGCAGTGGAGATCGCAAGAAATCTGCAGGTAAACCAATTGGCGGTAAGGTTGGATGATTGTAAACTCGATTTAGTATGATGTCCCCTCAACTGAGACATTCGTGAATATCGTTCCACATCTATGGAAATCATTTCTGTCTCTTGATTTGTCAATGCGAATGTAAAACCAATTTCAATACTCTCCCGATATGTTTAATGCCGAGTAAAATGAATAAAGAATAAAAATCGCCAGACGTTTCGGGTCCAGACCCTTTGTCAATGGCAGAACACTTGATTTGTATCCATGTCCTTCATCTGAGCAACAAAGTCAAAAGATGAGCGACAAATGTTGTTTCACGGTGTTGAATAGATTTTTGATGCATTAACAAGATCCTTAGCAATTTCATGCGTTGCAGTTTTACATAAGGAAATAATTGGCCGCTTACGTGGAACTGTGACCCATGCAATTGTAACGTACCATCATCGGTGAGCAGTAGAATATGGAAGTAAACGTTGGGTTATAAACAGGGAAGAGTTCCTTCGCAAACACCGAGATTAACATTAACAGATGAAAGAGATAAACAAAATAAAAATAAAAATAATTGCCGAGATTGAGTCTGGTTATTCATAAGTTTAACATTGCTATTTACATGCGACTTCATCTTCAACGATAAGAATTATGTTCAAGTCAAAGGTTTAAGCATGGGCTCATCCTTTGCACCCATTATGGCGGAATTTTGTTTAGACATGCTCGAAAAGCAAATGAATATGCCAAGACTTTATATCCGCTATGTCAATGATGTCTTCGCGATTTTTGAAAATCAAAATTCTGCCGAAACGTTTCTAAGGAGGCTTATTTCTATTTAAAATGATATGAGATTCACCATGGAGTATCCGTTTGATAATACGTTAGTCTTTCTTGACATGACTGTCTACATTGAAGATAATACAGTGAAAACTACAATGATGCAGTGAAGTGTCATGTGAAAAATACCAATACCGTACATTTGTTTATACGCATAAGTTAGCCTATTCTCCGGATAACTAAAAGATTAAAAGGTATTAATCTTCATTCATGTGTTCCAAAAAACTGACGAGTGATAATACTACACATGCGTATTCAAAAAAAACGTATTAATGATTGCGATCATCCTGAGTCCAACCAAACTGATGATAACCCTGAAGAAGCGAAAGTATCTGCACGTATGCTGGAAATTGCTGTACATGAGTGAGTCTCACAAAGAAATTACGAAAAATGTTCATGAAGTAAACTAATATTGACAGAGTCTAATGTAAAATTAGCGCATAATACTTGTAAAACCCCAACACCTTATTCATAATAAAAATAAAATCCCTTTCAACGAGCTATCCTCTCTCATTTACAAATATAGCTTTGAGCATTGTACTGAATGCTACATCGAGAAAACTCGGCGCAATATTTTTATTCGCATAAAAGAACACCTGAAAGGAAGATCCCTTGCATACTCCATATCAGATACACTCGTATTGGCGAAGCTATTTTGATGGAGTCACATGTAATACCAATGTAGAACTTATGAATAACTAGATTCCAATTATTTATATTTTGTTATTATCCATCCCTTTCATTTGTTAATGTTAATCTCGATGTTTGTGAATGAACTCTGACCTGTATATAACCCAACGTTTACTTCCACGCTCTGCTGTTCACCGATGATGATACGTTGCGCGTACTGAAACGCGTCTGTTACAATATCCATGCATTCAGTATGGCATTTCCATACATTTACATTTACAAATGAAGACATTCTCCTACAGTTTGGTGGATGCTTCTATCTAATTTGTGTTCAAATAACCATGACAATAATTTAAAAAATGTGATTAGTATTCTTCACACCGAATTGTGCTCTATTTCTAGCCCTCTACATGTATATTGTGACTACTAAGTTCGAGTTTTTCACGTGGCATTTAAATCCAAAACCGCTGTCATAACTTTTTTGTTTTCATTTGATGACTCTCATTCAACTGTATATCATCAAGTGTCTCAATTAATGCTTCATTGTATCGCAGTTCTTCGTCATTCTCAAATAGGTGAACATCCTCTCAATTCCGGGGACATTGCACTGAATGTCTGGATGATTTTCATCTGAGTCTGCATCTAATAGCTGATTAATTGAGAGCTTCCTCCTTCTTTCCTTCTCTGTATGCAGTGGTTATTCTTCTTCTGATGAGAAGCTAAAAAAGGTTTAAGATGCATAAGTTAGTATATGCCTTCGTTTTGATTTTTTGTGCATCTTTGGCGATATTTGTTGACAAGTAGTATTCAATATTCAATGATTGCTGTTTCTGAAAATATACATGTATATTAAATAGGATGATTATTCCCTAAGTATTGAATTTCATCCACAGCTACAAAGTGTAAACATACATGAATAGTCGCCATTTCATCTAATGTCAGGAAACATCAGAAGGACTACATGTAGCTCATATTCCGCAACATCAACGCAGCTCTCTCTATTTAGTATGCAGTCATAGCCAAAGCAAATTTAAGATTATCAGTTTGCATAGTAAGGAAATTCCTCTGCATATTAAATAGGGAGTTGTGTTGAAGTTGAGGGATATGAACTAAGCATTTTGATCTTGAATGCGATCTATCGTTTACCGACGGTCACCTCTACTGCAACATCGCTACTCGATATTGAAAATCAAGCACTCGACTTTGATCGTGCTTCAAATGATTTATCATTACTATTTTCTGTGAATTCAATTGTGCCAACCATTCGTTAATGTCCCCACAGCAGGTGGTTATACTTCTCCGATGGACTTCTGGACAACTCAGGTGAATTAACAATGGCGACAACCTCTTACCGTAATCATTAAATGAGTCGAATACAAGGTGAGACGAAGAGGAAAAATTGTTGAGATCTGAGACATTCGAGAGAGAACGCCAGATGGAAGGAGAAGAAAACTACCGAAGTGGGAACGAGATTGGCTTGAGAACAAGTGGAACGCGATGGAATTTACGCCTCGCTTTGACAAGGGATTTTACTTAACTTGGCTTGCTCACCGATTAACGAGTTCCTGAGCGTTGTCCGAATTATCTTCTCCTAGATTGAGCCGTCTGACACAGCAACGGGTTGAGATAAGGCGGGAGAGTACGAAGACGGAAGGGAGCCCTTAGTGCGCTCTCGTTCTCGTCACTGAAACATCCATGGAAATGGAGACTGCATCCCAATAGACAGGAATTGTCTGCTTGTCCGGGCAGCTGTGGAGCGAGTGCAGGCCAAGAGGTCAATTTAAAGGCAAGATGATCCTGACAACGAGGGAAACGAAATGAAAATGGATAACACCATCAAGAAATCTGATGAAAATCACATCCGAAACATTGCAGCAACGCTGTGGCGAGTGATTTGAAGGTTGTGCGAAAACGTGACACACGGGCTAATCTATACGCTGAAATCGTTGTTTGACACTTGGATCCGCAGTTTCGAATTAATTGGAAAATATTTTGTCATGTCGTACTTAACGGAAAAATTTGAATTCCGGTTTGTGGGGAGAAAAGCAATCAATAATAATAATAATAAAATAAGTCATATATTTTTCAATTGCCCAATAATGAAAATCGTGGGACATCAAATTACAATGCATCAAGTTACAAAAGTCACAGGAACAAAAAGCAACAAAAGTAATAGTAACTGAAATCATGGCCATGTTAAGCAATACAATGCGGTCGCCAAAAAGTAAGTCACTCATGCAAGTACATTTTAAATTCATACGGTAAAACCATCACTTGAAAGTCTTGACATAGAGATGAAAAAAATCTACTTCGCGAAGCAAATGAACATAGGGGAATTCTAAACTTTCCATGAATATCGCAAAGTGTCAGGGGCAATATGATGCAACGGATGATCTGAGTCACTGACGACACTCATAAAAAACTTATAGCCTTGAATTATCCGTCGATACTTTGAGGGAACACATAATGAGCAGTTACAATCCGACTTTTCACATATAATGTTATGGCATCGATTTTGCAATTTCTCCATCATTTCTGAGCTCGATACCTGCAGATTTACAAATAATTGTGTGCAATACTCCAGTGCACTTCTAATACATGAAAAATACCCATCTGCAACAAGCATTGTGGGCATAAATATTTTTAGTAATTGCAAAAGCTTTTGATAGTACCTTTTTTACTAAATGTATCGTGTGATCTTTCCAAGACAGTTTCTCATCTAATACAACACCGCGAAGATTTTACTGATTTACAATGGGAATGCTGTCCAATTGGCAATCTTTCGGATCGAAATGAACATTATGGGATAGAAACATTAGCTTACATTTTCTCTCACTTACAGACATTTTTTTTCAAAGTCCAACACTGTAAACATATCATTGTCACTCAAATTCACTGAAATCGTACAACAAAGGGTGAAATCATCTGCACACTTTATCAGAGATGTGATTCTCATACTCAAAACGCAAATCAAAAACGAATAACCCAAATAAAATGGGTGCCAAATCACAGCCTTGCGGCAAACCACTTTCAACTTTACGATAAGAACTGTACATGTTCATGGAACGCACTGGTTGGAATCTATTACTCAGGAAGTTACAAACGAAAGAAATGAAATAGGTGTCGATTTTCGTATTCAGCAGTTTTTCCAGACGGATTCAATGAGCCACACGGTCAAATCCCTTCGCTAGGTCAATAGCGGTCAAATGAATTTTGCTGAAACACCAGACTTTTGCAGATGAACACCAGTGAAAATTTCTAATTCAATTAGGGCACATAATGGCGAACTTTTAGGACGAAGCCCGTGCTGAAGTCTGTCAAAATGTGTAGTTAACGGGCTTTTGTATAAGCGTAAAATTCGGCGTTCAAGAATTCTTGCAGGAATCGGAATCATGGACATCGGTCTCGTGTTATTGATGTTACAGATACCGATTTTGGGATTGGCACTATATCTGCACATTTCCAGGACAGAGGCAGGTTAGCTTCTCTTGTACAGCGGTTATACAAGATACAAAGTGGCTTCGCAAGGACAGTCGAGAACTTTGACCAAATAACACTGGGAATATTATCTGATCCACTGATATGTTTATTGAATGTGAGCGAGTTAATAAAGCGCTTTTGTGAATAGATGTTTGAGATAATCACTGAATGCGAGCAGTATTCATGCGCAGTATACGAGCTCTCAGAGACTTGATCTCAACCCTACCGATAGCATGACATAATGAAATCAATAAGACATTATTAGATGAAATAGAAATACACCGAAGTGATTGCATAGAGTTTATTGTCATACGCGTTTCAGCACACATGACGTACCATCCTCAGTGACAACTGAAAGTGACAGAACAATAAAGATTTATATACAAGGGAGAGTACAATCAACAAATTTTATTTACAATTTATACAATATAACAAAATGTGTATTATGGAAATAAATGTAGATGTTCTGATTGCAAGTGGTTGTTCATGAGAGGTATGTGATTGTTGATGTGAGATTTGATGCTGAGTGCTTTTCCTATGCGTGTATGTTTAGTATGATGTATGATTGAGAAAGATTGTTTTGATGGTGGATGTATATGCATGGAGATTTCTGATGGTGGGCTTTCTTTCATATGCTCTTTGATGCGGGTGAAAATGTGGCGACGAGTCTCTCCTACATAACATTCTTGGCGATGTTCACATTTATACTTGTAGATGAGGGAAGAGTGCTCGTTGAAGGTAGCTTTGATGTAACACAACTGTTCACTAATATCCCAGTTAATGAAACCATAAATCACATTATTGATAACATTGACTTTGACCATTTTCCTGTTTCCAAAGAAACGTTGAAAATTTTGCTAGATATCGCCTGTACACAAGTGCCGTTCATTTTCAATGGTCGCAATTATTTACAAGTTGAAGGCCTGAGCATGGGATCGTGTTTAGCATCAATTATGGCTGAGTTTTGTCTACACTTCATAATTGAAAAGCATTTGAATATGCCAAAGTTGTACATTCGCTACGTAGACGATGTATTTGCTGTATTCAATAGCGAAAACAATGCAAAAGAGTTTTAGTTCACTTCAATTCTTTTCACCGCAATATCCAATTTACTATGGAATATCCTAACGAAGACGGTCAGTTAAATTTTCTGGATATGACTATATACGCTGATAATGGTAATTTAAAAACGAAATGGCATGTCAAGGACACGAACACTTTCCTGTATACCCATCGCACTGCTTTTTGACCGGATAAATATAAGAAAAATGCCATCAAAGCCCTCTTTATCAGATCCCAAAAATTAACGACCGACATTTTTTGGAAAAGTCACAATGAAAAATTAGTGAAAGCAATTTTTATGAAAAACGGATACAGCGCAACCTACATTGAAAAAGTTTTCAGTGACTGCAAAGTTCAAAGACAGCAAGACGATGATGAAAATACTGAGGAAATTAAAGAACATGTCTACTGGAAGTTGCCCTATGTCGATGTCATCCACAAAGAAATTGAAAAGAAGACCCGCTCCATAAACAAGCTATTAACAAAGTCAAAAATTATTATTGCCTACAATACATACAAAACCCAAAATTTATGCCGTTACAAAGATGCAATCCTCTTCAACGAGCACTCTTCCCTCATCTACAAGTATAAATGTGAACATTGCCCAGAATGTTATGTAGGAGAGACTCGTCGCCACATTTTCACCCGCATCAAAGAGCATATGAAAGAAAGCCCACCATCAGAAATCTCCATGCATATACATCCACCATCAAAACAATCTTTCTCAATCATACATCATACTAAACATACACGCATAGGAAAAGCACTCAGCATCAAATCTCACATCAACAATCACATACCTCTCATGAACAACCACTTGCAATCAGAACATCTACATTTATTTCCATAATACACATTTTGTTATATTGTATAAATTGTAAATAAAATTTGTTGATTGTCCTCTCCCTTGCATATAAACCTTTATTGTTCTGTCACTTTCAGTTGTCACTGAGGATGGTACGTCATGTGTGCTGAAACGCGTATGACAATAAACTCTATGCAAGACATTATTAGTAAAAATCTTACGTATTATCTTCGACGGAGCACCCTTGTGCTTCCAACATTTATAGCATTATAAAAGCAATATAAGCAAATAATAAGAAAACTACGCACGCAATGCAATCATAGAAAAAGTGCTTCATTTAGGTAATTTGTTTGCTATAGATTTTGTGATTTATTTGAATTAAATTTTGTGCGACTTCCATGCCTCAATTGCGCCATGTAAAATTTATACTTGTAATGTGCATAAAAAATTGAAAACTACGCATAAAAATGACAACCTTAGGGACATTTTCAGTGACTTAGTTACAGCATAATGACACATGCTCATAAAATTGGAGTTTTAAGAATTTTCTTTTATATGTACGGCGATGGATATACAATTCAAGCTTACACACACACACACACACACTGTAATTATCATTGAGTTTCAATTAATTATAGAACCAATTAACTTATTGGTTTGCCAACTCCAATCTTTTAGTATTGCATCGCGTTTATGCTTGAAATTAAAATCGCGTTTAGTCCGGTAATGAATTGATATCTTCATTTTTCTTTTGTCAATGTACAACCTACACGTAGCCTAGATTATTCAATGCAATAAGCGCAAATAGTGTTTGCGTGAGCATGGCAGCGACGCTGCCGAAAGGCATCGCATTGAATAGGCTAGAACATTGTTGCTCTGAATTTCACCAATACACCGGGCTGAATTCGATCCTCAAGAAATACAGAGGGTTAAAAGATTCAGAACCCACCGTGTGGTGCGATGAATACTTCAGCACAACAATCTGGGTTGTCCAGTAATGTGGTAGATATCTATTAAGGTCCATTTACACCGGACGCGGCGCGCTCCCCATAGGTTTCTTAAGGTTCTGAACGATAATTCTGGACGTGTGAGGACGCGCCACGCCGCACCGCGTCCGGTGTGAATGGACCTTTAGACGAAGTATGCAATGAAATTACGGAGGCCAGTAGCAGCCAAGACGTCTTTTGGTTCTCTCCACATATAAATCTGTGTATGAGTTCTTAATTTTAATTCATTATTATTGAATCTATCTTACTTTAATTATGTGTCAACACAGTACCCTGCATAAATTTTAAACCTAATTGAATGATAGAAGAAGTATCAATAATAGATTACCGCAGATTACCGGTATACACGTACTGTACAAATTCACATGATCACAAAATAACTTGAGCCGAATGTAGCAGTCATCGAAGTATGAAAAATATACATGTATCGATGTCATGTTCAATTTTCATTATTTTCTAGTAAACCTTGCGATATGGCAAACCACAACATCTTGAAGAAGCAGGATTAGCATAGAGAAGTGTCTAAAATGTCATTGTATCTGCAAACAAAAAGTCCAGAGTCCCGATGAATTCCCCACTAGCAAAATTGTGATAACATGTTGTGAATTTCTTACAAATTCAGATCAAATAAATATAATGGAATAGACGTCAACAATAAATCCCCAGTGACTACACATTCATAAGCTATTTTGTCGTTTCTTGTCTTCTGATGAATCAATTTCTGAAATTCTGTGACTGACAACACAACCAGACAGCCCTGAGGCAGGAACGAATTCAGGAAGTCAAAGAAGACTCACAAGTGCTTTGAAACCACCGCGGGAAAAACTGTGGGCAAAACTCTACTTTCGGAGAGCTAAGGAAAGAAGCGGATCCCTGAGGGAAACCGTCGCAGACTTCGACTTCACAAGAAGACAGTCCCGAAGGAGTCAAGAGAGCGGACAATTCCATATCCCTGCTGGGGTTCGAAACACGGTAAAGACAAAGAGATTTACTCCCGCTGGGAGAAAATTCAACTTACGTAACGAGAAAGAGGAAGGGAAACTGAGTTGACGATAATTTCATTTCCTGTGTCTATCACGCCCGCCGTTGTGGTCACTGCCATGTCCAGTTGCTGCATGGATTGACGAGGAAACAGGTTTGTCGAGTAATAAGGCGGTAATAATGCGTGGAATACCAAAGCCTCCCAAAGTAGAGACAATTAAATCCAACCTGTGTCTGATAGACATTATGAGGAAATGAAATAAAGACTTGATGCTGTTACAGAATTTATTCAGGGAAGGGTCACAGTCTGCTCATCTCCGTCGTAAAATCCAATTTGTGTAGTAACGGTGGGGTTGAAGATGACATCTGTGTCCGGTTGAAATGACAAAATACGAAATGAAGAGTTCATAAGTTCCATATTAATTGTTAACCGGTATCATATTGTATAAAAATGATCATTTCACAAAAAATTGCAAGTCATATTGAAATACCTGCTGCGATTGTCTAGCACGGATACGGTAGCGCTTCGTTAGCAGTAGGCTACTTAAGTGCTTTAAACAAGTGTATGATGGTAATTCAGGTACGAAAGCCTTGACATGGGTCAATTTAATATTTTGCACCGGATATGATTGTGTAACAGTTCCAGATGATACGAGTATGCATTACAGGCAAGAATGCAATAATTGTCAAGGCACGGAGTGACTCCTTATAGGTGCAAGTTAATGGATACAAGCATGAAAGTCGCTGTATAAGGTCGTGGATAATGACGGATAGTAGGTAACGGGACATGGGTGAGTGAACGCCTCGGCATGTGTTCGCTGGCTGTGCGACTACCCGGATCCGAGTTCGGTGCGACTGCATAACGGTTCGACTACCCTGATCCGACTCCTGTCCGGTTGTACAACGCTTCGACTACCCGTATCAAAGGCCGGTCCTACTGTGCAATGTGCATACAATCGGATAGCAGGACTCGGACACGGCAAAATTTCTAGGCATGCCTAATTACATACCATAATAAATGTATTTAGATCAAGCCAATATATGGACAAAGTCATGAGCTTTGTGATGAAAATGAGCTTAGATAACCTTGTCAATATCATCATTTTGCGCGATTTTAATTTTAGAATAGTCGATTAATCGACTAGCTATAAATAGCATGACCGTTTCTTCGGAACTACTATGTCATATGGTCGTTGAAAATGATAAAAATAACCTTGATTTGCTGCTTGCTATGATAAGCACTCATTTTGTGTCAAAGTCGCAGTTCCCTTTCATTCTCAGAAATCAATTTCTTTATTAAATAAAACGCTTGCATTGCTTCAAACATAATTGGGCGAAGAAGATCTATGCGATTTGTTTATAGACTTATTAGGAAAGTGACCACTCATCATGAGAGTGGAATGATTCACCAGACTAAATTTCTTTTCAGCACATTGTGTGTAAATTTCAAGAAGCTGGCACAGACTTCAAACATGTATTATCAACGACGGGTGTGCATAAGCGCGCAACGCTCCGATTCTTGATGTTGCAAAATGGAATTAATGGCTTTGAATATCGGAATGATTGATGATACCTGGGCTGACGATCGAAATTTGATTATTATACTGAACATCAAAATAATGCCAACAAAGGCTATAAAGTGTGAAATTATCACCTGCCGAACTCAGAAGTGGGCTTTAAAATCCATTACAAAGTGAAAACATTTCTCGACAAAATGATGCTCCCTAGCAAAGCGTCATTTATTCATGAAACCTTCAAGCAATGCAGTGTCAATGCCAACGGATGGGCATGCCCAAACGCCTTTTACATAACATGTAGTTCTACTGATGCTACATCTGTAGCTGAAGCTTATGTAAATTATTTGACTCAATAATTAATAGATTGTTCGTTCAATAGAGTTCAGGATTGTCAGGACTATCAACCACGGAACTGTCCAACATTAGCAAAGTGGGCACTACCCTATTGGATGAGCCACCACTGCTGGGCACACACAACTCTATCCATCATAGAAGTTGAAGGAAATTATAAATTCAAGTTTTCATGCAATACACAATGGTTGTCACAAAAGCTTGTATGAGGTGGAGGGGAAAGGAGTCAAGTCAGTCCGAAAAAAACCGGTCGACCGCACAGGAACAGTGTTCGATAGTGAGATGTTTACCTCTAATAAATCTCTAAAAGCTGGATTCCAATGGGTCGCGCATCGTTTGTCGCAACACCATCTTCCGCAATAGCGCGTTTTGATTGGTCAATGTTTCACGCAGCTGCGCTTCAACTCGCAAGACAGTTTCCAATCGATGTCTGTTGCTCTACCGTGCGTGTCACCCTTGAGACGAGCATGCGATGCAGTGCCCATCCTAACTTCAAATATTGCACCTCCATGAACTTCAAGCGTTCATGTCTCAAGAAAAACGGAGGATAATTGTGACGTCAAATTTCACGAGAGAGCACAGACGTCGAAGCGACCATCGACCCATTGGAAGCCAGCCCTAACAATTGACAGAGATTTGTTAGCGGCATGGTGCACACAGTAGACTTGTTAAGAGTTTTGTTTCAATCCATGCATGACAACCCCTTTGTGTGACAGTTTGTGTGGAGAGGAATTCCGTATTTAGCATCACTTACCATGTGATAAAAGCTGAACTCTAAAAACTCTTTATTGATGTTGGTTGGCTAAGTGTGTCACATTGATCATCGAATTCCGACTTTTCGCTTTGTTTAAGTTAGTGAGACTAGAATGGACAACAATGGAGATTCAGTAAGTCAATTGTTATTTCTATGACAATGACGATGTTAGTGCATGACACAGAGGCACACAATGAGTGCCATTGTCATAGCCATGCAGCGCACAATAAGACTTTCATTCTCTACGTAGGTAAGCGCACGCGCTTTGGGGAGGTCATCAATCTCCTGCTTTTAGTTCAAAGCATGAAGGCAGCACGATTTCTAATCTCAGATCATTCGGTTGACGAAGCAAACATCATCTGCAATCATAGAAATAAACTGTTTATCTGAAGTTCGCTAGAATGGAAATTGACTCAAGGTCGCGGCACATCCGGGGGAACTAAGTTGGGGCATGAAGAACCAATTAAAGGCTTCGATTTACTCATGTGACTGATTCTAACCCAGTGATACAGACGTTGGCAGGTGCATCTAAGTGAAAATGCGTGCGATTTATGTGCCGTTATTGTGCATTGCATGAAACTTAATTTCCATTCTAGAGGTTTTATTGTTGTCAATTTCTGTGTCTGCAATGAACACACTAATGCGAGGTACTCAACAATAGTTACCTCTTGATGCATACAGAAACCAATCACAGATAGGCAGTCATAAAGCCAGCGATCACTAATTAAGACCACAGCCAAGACTGACTTAACAGTCCTTCTGCGCGCATCCTCAATCTGTTAGTGGTGATGATAGAGATTTGTTAGCCTAACCATGGAATTCTAGATAATTGCACAGATAATTGGTGTTAATATCTAGAATTCCATGGCCTAGCACTGTTTCTGTGCGGTCGCCTGTTGTGTATAGATTGGAGGATGAATCCTTTATCAATTGATGTTGTGGCATGAGAAAACACCAAATTTCTAACCGCGTTCAGTGTGCGCAATGCATCATCTTCAGAGTGAGTGAAATTGCAGTCTGACCCGCAGATCGAGTTACAGCATCGAGTACAAATCAAGTAAGCCTACATGTGCATTGTGCAGTCATCAGCTGATCAAATCATATAACTAAAATAAAAAGTTGTCACTGCAAAATACTGATAAATAGAAGTTAGGCAAAATAAAGTATCTACAAAGTTACGAAAACCGAGGAAGAAAAGAAAGTTATATAAGATTGTTCCACAATCCTCATACATAATAGGTCATACTTTGTTTTGTAGTAGTAAGCAAGTGACAAACACTCGACCGGCGCGCCCCCCTCCCCTCCCCCTCCCCCCCCCTCTGGAACGGCAGAGTGTCGTGGTCGGCCGCCGTGGTGCTTCGAGTCTGACTCCCCCCCTCTGGAAAGACAGATTGTCGTGGTGGTCTTGGGCGACCGCCAGGATTAGTCTTGAGGCTATAGTGTGTGATGTTTTTCGTGCAATCTGCTGAATGTTGGGTTGTAAAATGGGCTGTTTCGAGTGGAAGGAGTGGTCGGATGAGAAAACGGAGGCCAGATTCGGATTCAGCGTGAAATTCTGCATCGGTATGGTGAGTTTCAAGTCAATCGGCGAGAAAAAATTTTCAACATTTTTCGAAAAAACGACAGAGTTAAAATGTTGGACGTTTTGGGCTGTAGCGCCCAAACGAAGCATCGGATGAGAAAACGGAGGCCAGATTCGGATTCAGCATGAAATTCTCCATCAACATGGTGAGTTTCAAATGAATCGGAGAGAAAAAATTTTGCTGACGTCCCCCCCCCTCTGGACAGCTCGCTTCGATTTTGGCTTCCAGTGGACGGATTTTGTCGTGCTATAGCTCGTTTGAAAGCTAAGAGTGAGACAAATTCACTGAAAGAATCGGCTTGTTCCTATCTGTCTTCGTTTAGATGTGAGACGCCATTTAAGATTTTGGGACATTGGCAAAAAACGACAGAGTTAGAATTTGGGACGTTTTGGGCTCTAGCTTCAAAACGAAGCATCGGATGGGAAAACGGATTTCAGATTTGGAATCAGCGTGAAATTCTCTATCTGTATGGTGAGTTTCAAGTCAATCGGCGAGAAAAAGTTTCGCTGACGTCCCCCCCCCTCTGGACAGCTCGCTTCGATTTTGGCTTCCAGTGGACGGATTTTGTCGTGCCATAGCTCGTTTGAAAGCTAAGAGTGAGACAAATTCACTGAGAGAATCGGCTTGTTCCTATCTGTCTTCGTTTAGATGTGAGACGCCATTTAAGATTTTGGGACATTGGCAAAAAACGACAGAGTTAGAATTTGGGACGTTTTGGGCTCTAGCTTCAAAACGAAGCATCGGATGGGAAAACGGATTTCAGATTTGGAATCAGCGTGAAATTCTCTATCTGTATGGTGAGTTTCAAGTCAATCGGCGAGAAAAAGTTTCGCTGACGTCCCCCCCCCCTCTGGACAGCTCGCTTCGATTTTGGCTTCCAGTGGACGGATTTTGTCGTGCCATAGCTCGTTTGAAAGCTAAGAGTGAGACAAATTCACTGAAAGAATCGGCGTGTTCCTATCTGTCTTCGGTTAGATGTGAGACGCCATTTAAGATTTTGGGACATTGGCAAAAAACGACAGAGTTAGAATTTGGGACGTTTTGGGCTCTAGCTTCAAAACGAAGCATCGGATGGGAAAACGGATTTCAGATTTGGAATCAGCGTGAAATTCTCTATCTGTATGGTGAGTTTCAAGTCAATCGGCGAGAAAAAGTTTCGCTGACGTCCCCCCCCCCTCTGGACAGCTCGCTTCGATTTTGGCTTCCAGTGGACGGATTTTGTCGTGCGATAGCTCGTTTGAAAGCTAAGAGTGAGACAAATTCACTGAAAGAATCGGCTTGTTCCTATCTGTCTTCATTCAGATGTGAGACGCCATTTAAGATTTTGGGACATTGGCAAAAAACGACAGAGTTAGAATTTGGGACGTTTTGCTATGTAGCGCCAAAACGAAGCATCGGATGGGAAAACGGATTTCAGATTTGGAATCAGCGTGAAATTCTCTATCTGTATGGTGAGTTTCAAGTCAATCGGAGAGTTTTAAAGTCAATCGGAGAGAAAAATTTTCAACATTTTTCGGAAAAACGACAGAGTTAGAATTTGGGACGTTTTGCTATGTAGCGCCAAAACGAAGCATCGGATGGGAAAACGGAGGCCGGATTCGGATTCAGCGTGAAATTCTCTATCTGTATGGTGAGTTTCAAGTCAATCGGAGAGAAAAAATTTTGCTGACGTCCCCCCCCCCCTCTGGACAGCTCGCTTCGATTTTGGCTTCCAGTGGACGGATTTTGTCGTGCCATAGCTCGTTTGAAAGCTAAGAGTGAGACAAATTCACTGAAAGAATCGGCGTGTTCCTATCTGTCTTCGTTTAGATGTGAGACGCCATTTAAGATTTTGGGACATTGGCGAAAAACGACAGAGTTAGAATTTGGGACGTTTTGGGCTCTAGCTTCAAAACGAAGCATCGGATGGGAAAACGGATTTCAGATTTGGAATCAGCGTGAAATTCTCTATCTCTATGGTGAGTTTCAAGTCAATCGGCGAGAAAAAGTTTCGCTGACGTCCCCCCCCCTCTGGACAGCTCGCTTCGATTTTGGCTTCCAGTGGACGGATTTTGTCGTGCCATAGCTCGTTTGAAAGCTAAGAGTGAGACAAATTCACTGAGAGAATCGGCTTGTTCCTATCTGTCTTCGTTTAGATGTGAGACGCCATTTAAGATTTTGGGACATTGGCAAAAAACGACAGAGTTAGAATTTGGGACGTTTTGGGCTGTAGCGCCAAAACGAAGCATCGGATGGGAAAACGGATTTCAGATTTGGAATCAGCGTGAAATTCTCTATCTGTATGGTGAGTTTCAAGTCAATCGGCGAGAAAAAGTTTCGCTGACGTCCCCCCCCCCTCTGGACAGCTCGCTTCGATTTTGGCTTCCAGTGGACGGATTTTGTCGTGCCATAGCTCGTTTGAAAGCTAAGAGTGAGACAAATTCACTGAAAGAATCGGCGTGTTCCTATCTGTCTTCGTTTAGATGTGAGACGCCATTTAAGATTTTGGGACATTGGCAAAAAACGACAGAGTTAGAATTTGGGACGTTTTGGGCTCTAGCTTCAAAACGAAGCATCGGATGGGAAAACGGATTTCAGATTTGGAATCAGCGTGAAATTCTCTATCTGTATGGTGAGTTTCAAGTCAATCGGCGAGAAAAAGTTTCGCTGACGTCCCCCCCCTCTGGACAGCTCGCTTCGATTTTGGCTTCCAGTGGACGGATTTTGTCGTACGATAGCTCGTTTGAAAGCTAAGAGTGAGACAAATTCACTGAAAGAATCGGCTTGTTCCTATCTGTCTTCGTTTAGATGTGAGACGCCATTTAAGATTTTGGGACATTGGCAAAAAACGACAGAGTTAGAATTTGGGACGTTTTGCTATGTAGCGCCAAAACGAAGCATCGGATGGGAAAACGGATTTCAGATTTGGAATCAGCGTGAAATTCTCTATCTGTATGGTGAGTTTCAAGTCAATCGGAGAGTTTTAAAGTCAATCGGAGAGAAAAATTTTCAACATTTTTCGGAAAAACGACAGAGTTAGAATTTGGGACGTTTTGCTATGTAGCGCCAAAACGAAGCATCGGATGGGAAAACGGATTTCAGATTTGGAATCAGCGTGAAATTCTCTATCTGTATGGTGAGTTTCAAGTCAATCGGAGAGAAAAAATTTTGCTGACGTCCCCCCCCCTCTGGACAGCTCGCTTCGATTTTGGTTTCCAGTGGACGGATTTTGTCGTGCCATAGCTCGTTTGAAAGCTAAGAGTGAGACAAATTCACTGAAAGAATCGGCGTGTTCCTATCTGTCTTCGTTTAGATGTGAGACGCCATTTAAGATTTTGGGACATTGGCAAAAAACGACAGAGTTAGAATTTGGGACGTTTTGGGCTCTAGCTTCAAAACGAAGCATCGGATGGGAAAACGGATTTCAGATTTGGAATCAGCGTGAAATTCTCTATCTGTATGGTGAGTTTCAAGTCAATCGGCGAGAAAAAGTTTCGCTGACGTCCCCCCCCCTCTGGACAGCTCGCTTCGATTTTGGCTTCCAGTGGACGGATTTTGTCGTGCCATAGCTCGTTTGAAAGCTAAGAGTGAGACAAATTCACTGAGAGAATCGGCTTGTTCCTATCTGTCTTCGTTTAGATGTGAGACGCCATTTAAGATTTTGGGACATTGGCAAAAAACGACAGAGTTAGAATTTGGGACGTTTTGGGCTGTAGCGCCAAAACGAAGCATCGGATGGGAAAACGGATTTCAGATTTGGAATCAGCGTGAAATTCTCTATCTGTATGGTGAGTTTCAAGTCAATCGGCGAGAAAAAGTTTCGCTGACGTCCCCCCCCCTCTGGACAGCTCGCTTCGATTTTGGCTTCCAGTGGACGGATTTTGTCGTGCCATAGCTCGTTTGAAAGCTAAGAGTGAGACAAATTCACTGAAAGAATCGGCTTGTTCCTATCTGTCTTCGGTTAGATGTGAGACGCCATTTAAGATTTTGGGACATTGGCAAAAAACGACAGAGTTAGAATTTGGGACGTTTTGGGCTCTAGCTTCAAAACGAAGCATCGGATGGGAAAACGGATTTCAGATTTGGAATCAGCGTGAAATTCTCTATCTGTATGGTGAGTTTCAAGTCAATCGGCGAGAAAAAGTTTCGCTGACGTCCCCCCCCCCTCTGGACAGCTCGCTTCGATTTTGGCTTCCAGTGGACGGATTTTGTCGTGCGATAGCTCGTTTGAAAGCTAAGAGTGAGACAAATTCACTGAAAGAATCGGCTTGTTCCTATCTGTCTTCATTCAGATGTGAGACGCCATTTAAGATTTTGGGACATTGGCAAAAAACGACAGAGTTAGAATTTGGGACGTTTTGGGCTGTAGCGCCAAAACGAAGCATCGGATGGGAAAACGGATTTCAGATTTGGAATCAGCGTGAAATTCTCTATCTGTATGGTGAGTTTCAAGTCAATCGGCGAGAAAAAGTTTCGCTGACGTCCCCCCCCCTCTGGACAGCTCGCTTCGATTTTGGCTTCCAGTGGACGGATTTTGTCGTGCCATAGCTCGTTTGAAAGCTAAGAGTGAGACAAATTCACTGAAAGAATCGGCGTGTTCCTATCTGTCTTCGTTTAGATGTGAGACGCCATTTAAGATTTTGGGACATTGGCGAAAAACGACAGAGTTAGAATTTGGGACGTTTTGGGCTCTAGCTTCAAAACGAAGCATCGGATGGGAAAACGGATTTCAGATTTGGAATCAGCGTGAAATTCTCTATCTGTATGGTGAGTTTCAAGTCAATCGGCGAGAAAAAGTTTCGCTGACGTCCCCCCCCCCTCTGGACAGCTCGCTTCGATTTTGGCTTCCAGTGGACGGATTTTGTCGTGCGATAGCTCGTTTGAAAGCTAAGAGTGAGACAAATTCACTGAAAGAATCGGCTTGTTCCTATCTGTCTTCATTCAGATGTGAGACGCCATTTAAGATTTTGGGACATTGGCAAAAAACGACAGAGTTAGAATTTGGGACGTTTTGGGCTGTAGCTTCAAAACGAAGCATCGGATGGGAAAACGGATTTCAGATTTGGAATCAGCGTGAAATTCTCTATCTGTATGGTGAGTTTCAAGTCAATCGGAGAGTTTTAAAGTCAATCGGAGAGAAAAATTTTCAACATTTTTCGGAAAAACGACAGAGTTAGAATTTGGGACGTTTTGCTATGTAGCGCCAAAACGAAGCATCGGATGGGAAAACGGATTTCAGATTTGGAATCAGCGTGAAATTCTCCATCTGTATGGTGAGTTTCAAGTCAATCGGAGAGAAAAAATTTTGCTGACGTCCCCCCCCCTCTGGACAGCTCGCTTCGATTTTGGCTTCCAGTGGACGGATTTTGTCGTGCCATAGCTCGTTTGAAAGCTAAGAGTGAGACAAATTCACTGAAAGAATCGGCGTGTTCCTATCTGTCTTCGTTTAGATGTGAGACGCCATTTAAGATTTTGGGACATTGGCGAAAAACGACAGAGTTAGAATTTGGGACGTTTTGGGCTCTAGCTTCAAAACGAAGCATCGGATGGGAAAACGGATTTCAGATTTGGAATCAGCGTGAAATTCTCTATCTCTATGGTGAGTTTCAAGTCAATCGGCGAGAAAAAGTTTCGCTGACGTCCCCCCCCCTCTGGACAGCTCGCTTCGATTTTGGCTTCCAGTGGACGGATTTTGTCGTGCCATAGCTCGTTTGAAAGCTAAGAGTGAGACAAATTCACTGAGAGAATCGGCTTGTTCCTATCTGTCTTCGTTTAGATGTGAGACGCCATTTAAGATTTTGGGACATTGGCGAAAAACGACAGAGTTAGAATTTGGGACGTTTTGGGCTGTAGCTTCAAAACGAAGCATCGGATGGGAAAACGGATTTCAGATTTGGAATCAGCGTGAAATTCTCTATCTGTATGGTGAGTTTCAAGTCAATCGGCGAGAAAAAGTTTCGCTGACGTCCCCCCCCCCCCTCTGGACAGCTCGCTTCGATTTTGGCTTCCAGTGGACGGATTTTGTCGTGCCATAGCTCGTTTGAAAGCTAAGAGTGAGACAAATTCACTGAAAGAATCGGCTTGTTCCTATCTGTCTTCGGTTAGATGTGAGACGCCATTTAAGATTTTGGGACATTGGCAAAAAACGACAGAGTTAGAATTTGGGACGTTTTGGGCTCTAGCTTCAAAACGAAGCATCGGATGGGAAAACGGATTTCAGATTTGGAATCAGCGTGAAATTCTCTATCTGTATGGTGAGTTTCAAGTCAATCGGAGAGAAAAAATTTTTCTTCACGAAATTTTTCCGAAAAAGGACAAGTTAGAATTTTTGCGATGGCTGCCTACTGTAGAGCCAAAACGAAGCATCGGATGGGAAAACGGAGGCCAGATTCGGATTCAGCGTCAAATTCTACATGGAATTGGTGTATTTCCAGCTCAATCGGAGCACTAGAACCGGAGATAGACGGGTTTTTAGTGTTTGGATGATGGGTATTACGTCATCAGCTGATCGCCACACACTATATAAGCTGGGAACCGACAGAGACTTGTCATTCAGACGAGAGATTGCCAACGGTAAGTCGTCTCTCTGAGCTCCGATGATAGCTTCGGACATTCCAAATCCCGAGTTACTGTAAGAAACCGACTTAGAAAATTTCATTGCTGATATCAGCTAAGCCGTCAGACTTAGAGGTTCGCCAGGAGATGGCCTTCGTCTCCAGGCCATAAAAGACTCCAAAACTTTAAAGGCTTGTAACTTTGCTTCTACAAGTCCGTTTGACTTGATTCAAAAAAGGTTCTGTCGCTATTGACCTGCCCTAAGTGATGGACTACTTATAAAATTTCATAAGTAGTGCTAAAAAGTTGAAAAATTTAAATTCACTCGTTTTGGAGGTTTTCTGGGGTTTTCGACCCTGCTGAAGTCAATGAAAGCTTTTTTAATAATGTCTGAGCCAGTCTTCTCATGCTATAAGCGACTTTTCACTGAAAGCGAGCAAGACACGGAGAGTTTTGCTGTAATATTCCACTGACAGGGTGTTCCTTCGGGACGGCGGACGATGCCGTAGTGATAAGTGTGGCAAGGGAGTGTGTCATATTTGAGACCGTAACCGCTGGGACATTTCATGTCTCATGTTGGCCATTTGACACAGTTCTCAACGTAGCACTTTGAACGCCAATCGGTTGAGTCTTAGCTATCTTGTCATGGGTGGCCTCTAAACATCTCCATTGCAAAACGCTGGTGAATCAAGCACTCTACGGCTTGCTATCAAGCTGATCAAAAGCAATAACTTGGGATGTTTCCTCAAGGTTTTCAAGTATGCTGAGTTCAAATCTGCTATCAGATTTCAAATTTAACTAAGACTAAGGCAGCTTTGAGGGGTTAGATCCCAGCTACTGTTCACTACCTTTGACTCGGCGTTGCTGTTACCACTTCGGGGCAGTGACAATGATGTCTTCAGCTGTAAATAGCGGGTATCGGGGAAGATCTCTCACTTCCCTAGTGATCAGTACAAGGCCTTCGGGCTGTCGACGGGATCGAGTGCCACTCACTACACTGAAATCTATCATTCCTCACTAAGTGTAAAAATCATTGTTTTCCGTTTTTCGCTTCAGAAATGCCGAAATACAATAATATGAAGACCAGTTTCAAACTGTGTCAATGCCGGAAGGTATTCCGAGCTGACGCCTTCAAGAAGCACGCTTGCACTAACAAGAAACAGATAGGGGTCGCTCGCTACTATTGCGGAGCCCACAAAGTCAGTCGCTTAAGTGAGCGGCTGGAGGATTGGCACTCACAACACAGCGAGTGTCAAACAGGCGAAGTAGGCGAAGAAGAACGGAGTTCACTCTTCGCCACTGAGGCCACTGAGCTACAATCCGCCATTGAAGCGATTGCCGCTGTATCCTCACTTAGTAGCGAGAGCTCGCTGACCAGCAGCGATAGTGAGGAGGAGGAGGGAGAGCTACAGTCGCAACTTATCGAGGACGTCGACCTCGATCGCGAGACCCCTACAGCCGTAACTGCGAGTGGAATTGCAACACAATGTCGCAATTTTGTCAAGCGCCCGCCGGTGATCGCCGAACGGGATAGACTAAAGAAAGAGGTGGAGAAGTTGAAGGAGGAGGCCTTCTCATACAAGGCAAAGTATGAGGACCTAAAGAACGTGACCGGAGAGATGAAGAAGGTGAAGGAGAGATTAAGCGAGCGGGATGGCGAGTTGGAGCAGGAGAGGCTCAAGACTCTCGAGGGGAAAGCCAGAGAAGAGGCTTTACTAGCAGAGAGGGAAAGTAGGGAGAAGGATATACGAAGGTTGAAGGAGGAAGTGGAGAGACTCCGTGTGCAGATGGCTAAGGTGGTCGAGACGAACCACGAGCTGCACCGTTCGGCGCAGCTGGTGGATCGCGATCGAAGGTTGCGTTCCAGCCGTCTGCACATCCCTATTAGAAAGGGGAGAGTAGCAGAAACTCCTCTCTTGTACGAGCGTGGAAGAGGGGAGAAATGCTACTCTCGGGTGAAGAAAGGGGTGGAGTGTCTACACTTCACCTTCGATCATCGTGATCCGATCTCGAATTTCCTTTATGAGGAAGCGTCCGAGAAGATCTGTAAGTAAAAATGACTAAATTAAAATGTAAGATGATAACTCACTACTTCTTTCTTTACAGACATCCAAGAGAAGCGACCACCCGCCCCGTTGCCGGAGCAGCAGTCCAAACAGCAAGCCTGAGTCCCTACCATACACCCCGAGAACGAACCACCGGCTCTCTTAAGGGCCACCATTGGGCAAGACATGATAGAACCTCCACGCGGTTTGCCCTGGGCAGTCTTCGGACTGGCGAATACTATCATTAAGTTGAATCTGCTATCAGTCAACTTGAACGTTGCAAATGAAGTTCGGTGTAATACTTCCTTTCGACGGGCGTTCCTGTAAAGGGCGGCGGTGAAACCCGTAGCTATGTATACCGCAAGGGACATTCGGCAATGGTCAATCTTGTTAAACCTCTCTGCGTCATGTTTGCAAGTGATTGCCTCTATCTCAACGTAGTATGCATTCGCGCCAGGGCGACATTTAGCCAACTGTCGAAGGTTGCCTAAAACTTTCCATTGCATACGTTATGAGAACCATGAGTTCTACCTGTCTCTATCAATGAGACGAATTGATGAATGGAATGAAATGGGAGGACACTCACGCGCCACACGCAACATAGCACACTTCTCTCTTCCGTAGTCTAACAAGCTCTTCACACATGGATCGCAGTCGATTGCTATCCCTGTATCAGAAGTGTAAGCTATCTTAATTTTATTTAACACTATTTCATCTACCATCATCGCCCATATGAAATGTTATAAGAATTGCAAGTTAGACTAAGCGTGCTACTATTTCCAAATGAAAAAGTATACATGCTTAAATCATCCACTGAAGTCCCGTTCAAGTAAGTCAGTATGAAAGCAAAGATAATACGAAATAAAAATTTATTATGGCATGTATTTCAAAAGGTCTTCATCGTCAATATCGTCCCAGAGTCTGGCTTCACATAGATAACAAAAACAGTTCAGTTGCTTTAATCGTTCTTCCACTTCGAGCCTCACTTTGTCAATATACTCCCACTCCGCCATAGTTCGTGGCTGGGAGTTAGGGGTGTACCACTCCCATAATTGGTGGAGGAATTTCGTGCTGGTGATCTCCATCACATCGTCAGTATCGTACTGGAGATACTTCCACCTCACGCCTGTTAAGTCGGGACACTCCTTCTCACATACACTCTCTTCGTTGTCCGCTGGTAATGACAACTTTCTGATATTGTCCAGTCGGTACACCTTCTCTACCTTCCCCTTCGTTGGAGCGTTTGGTGCAACGAGCACCTTGGATGTTGAGCATGGAGAAGAGAATTTTGTGTTTGGTGTGGTCGGAGGGCTTGTCATGTTGACTGTGAATAATGACTTTGAAATGTTTTCTAATTCTGAAGTATCAACAAGCAACCAATCAGAATGAACAGCCAATGAATGATGAATATGAAAGTATATATGCAAAGTGACATTCGTGTCATTTCACTCTGTCTTTGAGACGTATAAGTGAAGTGTTCTCTAGCGAATTCTATATTTGAGGTGTACAAGTGAACTGCTATCTCGTGAATTCCAAATTTGAGTGAAGTCTCTATCTTGTTGAAGTATCAACCTTAAACTTGATTTCATTGAAATGGTAAGTTGAAGATTTCCTCTCTCATCTCCCTCAAACGTGTGGCTAATAGCATTTTCCTCAATTTCAGGCATCAACTTCATCACCAACACCCTCCCTTCTCGAGGAAAGTTTAGAGTTGTTGAGTCAAGGTAGGTTGTAACAATACACTGAGACTTGAACAGAGATGATAGAATGATTTCTCTTTCAGGTGATACCAGTCCCATCTCGAGCGAGTCCATATCAACATTGTCGCGGGAATGCAACGATCGGGAATGTGCTGACTGTGGACACATCTTCACGAGGAAGCGTGATCTCATCCGACACATCAAGCGAGGTGTTTGTAGACCTAAGTCAGCATCAATCTCCGAAGGTAGGGATGATTCTGTTAACGATGTCTCCTTTTCTTGCGATTTATGCATTCAGTCTTTTGAGTCACATTTTGAACTATCTTCGCACAGACTTCAACATACACACACGAACGATACCTACACCAACGGTACCTCCTCTATCCGACTCACTGAAGTGTCCATAAATAATTTAGTGAGGAACTACCAGATGGAATCCTCAGAAACCATTGCTAACTTTGAGGAATGGTTTCATCAAAATTCATCATTGATAGAAGCGCTCTTCAACAATTTAGACAATTTTAGGATGAAGGCGCTCATCTATCTCAAAATAAAATATGTAAAAATCGACCACCATACTGGACAAATAATAGAGAGGTTGGAGTTTCACATACCCTCCTCTCCTGCAACCGAAGTTGTAGACTGTGAGTCTTGGATAAATTTTCATATCCAAGGGTTAAAATTAAATATAGATAAATTTAACGAGCGTGATAGTGGACTCGTTTTTGATGGTATTGCGACCGCCATGATTAAAATCAGTTTATTAGGAAATCATAGTGGTCGAGGCTCCTTTAAACTTCCGAAAAATTTAAGAAATAAAGCAGCAGTCATTTCTGTAGATTGCGAATCGCAATGTTTTAAGTATGCCGTCCTCTCCATTCTCCACTATAATGATGTACAGAATAGCCGATACCGCAAGAGTAAGTATCAACAGTGGGAGAATGAATTAAACTTCGATGACTGTAATAGTGACGATATGAAAATTAAAGATATAGAAAAATTTGAAAAATTGAACAACATCAAAATAGTTCTCCATGTTTGGGAAAAAGGATTGAAGGGTGTGCGCTACAACTCGCGTTCGAGTTGTTATGAACGTACAGTAAACCTGTTATTAGTAAAACAGGATGATAGTGAGGAATGGCACTACTGCGGTATTCCCAAAATCTCTCGCTTATACCACCACTTAGAAAACTCTAGTAGAGAGTTATATTACTGCGGCAGATGTATTTGCCACTTTAGGAGGAAAACTAAATTTGAAACTCATTATGAGTGGTGTAAGCGAGGTAAACTGCAAATGGAACGCATGCCCAAAGATAAGGAGTTTTCATATAGAGAGAATGGCGATGAACTAAGTCCTCTTCGTGTCATCTATGCTGACATCGAATGTTATATCGATGATAACATCCATCGACCAGCAGCCATTTCCTGCTATGAAGTATGGCATGATCACTTTAGGAGTAGGCAAAATAAAATGCGCGTCTGGCAAGGTGAGGATTGTATTTACCAATTCCTACAATTCCTCGAACAGGCTGTAAAATTTCAACAAAAACATGATGGTGAACTCTATCGCAGATCATTGCATATGACAGCAGATGATCAAGCAAAATTTGATAGTTGCAACATTTGCCCCAAATGTAGGAAAACATTTGACGATGATAAGATTAAGAAAGTGCGCGACCATGATCACATCACTGGTAAATTTAGAAACGCACTATGTTCAAAATGCAATTTTTCACTTAGGATGAAACGGCGTACATTACCCGTCATTTTCCATAATTTCAAGGGCTACGACAGCCATATGATAATAAAAGGAGGTTTAGGTCAAATGAAAGAGTGGAAGCTTGATGTAATAGCACAAACGAGAGAGAAGTTTATGGCCATGACAGCAAAAGTGCCTGTCGATAAAACTAAAGAAAATAAGACGGTCTATTTTGATATAAAATTTTTAGATTCCTACCAATTTATGACTGCATCACTGGCCTCTCTCGCGCAAAATCCAAAGTCTCTTCCACTAACACAAAATCTTAAGAAACAATATTCAAATGTAACCGATGAAGTCATCACTCGGAAAGGGATCTTTCCATATGCATATTTTGATGCGATTGGTAAACTCGGCCAGACTTCTCTTCCGTCCATAGATAAATTTAAAAATGATTTGACCGGTGCAGAATGATATGAAGACCGAAGATTATGATCATGCACAAGATGCATGGATAAAATTTGACTGCCATACATTTGGCGAATATATGATTGCCTATCTTAAGTTAGATGTATTTTTGCTGGCTGATGTATTTCAGGAGTTTCGACGAGTGGCATTAGAAGAAGATAAGTTAGATCCCGTCCACTTTGTCAGTCTACCAGCCATGTCATTTAAGTCTGCTTTTAAAATGACTGGTGAGACCATTCATCTCTTACAAGATCCAGAGATGTATAATTTATTTGAGCGAGGAATTCGCGGTGGTCTCACATTTGTAAATAAACATAGGTTAAAATCTGAAACAGTAGGTAATGATCATACCCATCTTAAGTATTATGATCAAAATAATTTGTATGGTAGTTCATTATCCAAACCGCTACCTCACTCTGAGTTTAGCTGGTTAGATGATAGTGAAATTCAACATTTCTCCAACCCTTCTAACATACTAGCAATTCCAGATGAAGGTGATTGGGTATATTATTTTGAGATAGATCTAATTTATCCAAATAATATTAAACATAAAACCGTAGATTTTCCACTCGCACCCGAATCAGGTGAAGTGAGTAAAGATATGTTTTCCGACTTTATGAAACAATTTCATAAAGATTTAGAATCATGCGGTCAACCCGACTATAAGCCTTGCCGCAAACTTTTACTCACCCAGTATGATAAGGAAACTATCTAGTCCACTTTAGCATCTTAAAATTTTATTTAGAAATGAGTATGATTTTAAAAAGAGTTCACCGCATTATTTAATTTAGACAGAAAGCCTTCCTCAAACCATATATTGATAGCAACAGCCAGAAACGTGCACTAGCCCAAAATAATTTTGAAAAAGATTTTTATAAATATAAGAACAACAGTCTATTTGGTAAGACGATGGAGGATGTTAGAAAGCGCGTAAACTACAAACTAGTTAATGATGATCAAAAGTATCACAAATTGACCTCATCACCTCTATTCATCGATAGAGACATTATCGATGAGGACCTTATAGGTGTTAAAATGATAATATCTGAAGTTGAGTTGTGCAAACCCATCTATATTGGTCAAGCTGTACTAGATTACTCCAAGCTTGAAATGTATCAACTCTTCTATAAAATACTAAAACCGTGTCCTCTCGTAAAAGAGGTTCGTTTGTTGGGTGGTGACACAGATAGTTTCTTCTTAGGTATTACCACTCAAAAAGATTTAAATTTTAATGAAGTAGGAAAATCTTTAGAAAGATATTTTGATGCATCAAATTATCCTACTGATCATCCACTATACTCCATCAAAAATAAGGCCAAACTTGGTTGTTTTAAGGATGAGACAGCAGGGAAGGAGATAGCTGAAATGATTCTCCTCCGCCCTAGAATGTATTCTATGAAATTAAAGGATAGTGATGATAGCATTAAGCGCGCTAAAGGCATATCAAGATCATTGGTCTCTAACATGAAACATAAAAATTTCAAGCGAGCCTATAGAAATAAAAATATAACGTTTGTCAATATGACAATCTTAAAATCTAAGTCGCATGGGATCAAAACTCATACTTTTAGGAAACGGGCGCTTTCAGCATGGGAGGATAAGAGGTGCTGGTTAGAACACAACATATCTCTTCCACATGGTCATCCTGATACAGGCATACCACCACCCAAAAGAATTAAACCCACACTACCACATTCAGGAGACGTCTTAGCATAATCATCCTTAACTTAGTATTTTGATGTTGATTTCTGTAGATAAACATTGTTGTTTTATGTATCGCATGAGATTGTTTTTCCTTGTGAATATGTGTCCACATCTGTGCATTCCCCATGTGAAGGCTTTCCCGCTGAAAGATATTTTTTCCTATCCCTGTATATTTCCACCCTTCACGAAGTAAAAAGACTTTTTGTATATAGCAATGTTTATTGAAGTGTGCTCATGTATATATTTTCAGTGGATGTTGTATAAAGTCTATTGCTTCACATTCATGCACATATTTCAATAAATGTTGTATAAAGACTTCACTTTGTTTTCCGAAACACTAAAGTTACGAGGGATTTAGTATCTTTCACATGGATGCACTCTTGTAAACCATTGGTAATTTTGATAGCAATAGAGGGTATAGTTTGTTTGACGACGGGATGATAGAAAATAGATTCAAACATCTTCTCGACTATTCCATATGAAGCGTCTTTATCATGAATGAAATCACGTAAAATGTATTCTTTTTCTCACCAACAGAAATAGGTAGAATCAAATCATTTTGAATGTAAAGGTGCTGTTCATGTTTATCAAGTGTCATTGGTGTTTCTATACCAATCGTATGCGCAGCAGCAAACACTGTTTGTAGCATTGTAAAACCAAAGAGTTTTTTTCAAATTTTTACTCAATTGACATTGAATGTCATCACCCAGTCTCAGAACAACGCGTTGATTTTCAATTGAAAACGAAATGTGGTGTGTCTTTACATCATATTTACTTTTCATCACATGCTTCAACTTCTGTTGTATATAAGGATTTACTACATGAATGAAGCTTTCAACTGTATGATATAGACGCGGCATTATATTGATAGCAACTTTAGATTCTTCATAAGACTGGTAAATTTTCTTGATGCGATCGCCATAGATGTCCACCCACCATTCATCATTAACTGAATCAGCTTTAGTGTGATATTCATGAGAAGCATACACCACACCGCTTCCAATAATAGGTGTATAATGTCTTACAAATTGACGCAAGGTTGGAGAGAAATAAACTGTAAGTTTGTCATTATATTTCTGAATAACCAACTTATTTTTGTTCGCCATAATTTTCTCTCCATACTTCTTACCCACAGTCTCATTCCATCGTTTTACTAACTCAATAAGTGATAAAGGTTGAACACCACGCTTTTTCAAAATGATGCGTTCTTCGCATTCTACAACATCTTCATCAAATATTTTAAATCTATAATGAAATTTGTTGATTCGATTTGAATAAACTTTTTTAACATTTGCAGTAGCAATTGATGTTAGATGTAGTCCATGACCAAAACCAAGATGTGGATAGAATTCATTATCCAACCTCATCGTAAGACCTTTAGTAAAAGAATGAAAGCGGAGGAACTGTCTCCCACTCCAATGATAGATAGTAAAACTCATAAGCTTTCTGATTTTTATTCTTCATGATGGAAGTATTACCACTGTTGAATGCCTTAATAATTTTCTCATTCCCAAATGGTTCATAAGAATCTGATTTTATCTGAATCCATTCATAGTTCCACTTTCCATCTGATGTTAAATTGTATGGGAACTGGAATGCATTATTCATCGTTATTCCATCATGGGTGCGAGGAGTCAATATCATTTCTTCCAAATCATTCACATTCCGAATATTGCTATCATAGCAAATACTAGAAACGCCAACCTCCCATTCACCTTCTAAATGCAGTGACCGATTTAATTCTACTCGATAGTCTGATGGTTTATTTTTGGGAAATTTATTCATAGAAGCATTACTGGGTAAGTAGATTAGAAACGAGTCCTTATTTTCACTTTCCATATTATTCACATTGGAAAAATATATTAGCATACGTTTGCATTAACTCTTCATTCGGAAATGGAGTGTGATACTTGTCACAGCATCTTTATGAAAAGGAATCAACGCACCAGCATCGTCATAAATGGCAATATCAATTTGTGGGATGTAGTTTGATTTCAGCTTTGTATAATGCACTTTCTTGAAAGTATGCTCAGATAAAATACTGCAGCTTTTTGGCTGGTATGGTATCATTGCTAGCAATGGAGCTTCAACATCTCCCACACGTACATCTTCACCAATATTGGAATATATCTGAAAATAGTTAATACGACGCGATAGCGACATGTCTCCGCTAGCTTTGGTTACAGTACCACTTTTAAAGATATTTTGATCAAAACCCAAAATGTCCATTAGAGTTTTATCCATAATTAGTTCAATACCTTTTCCACTTATAGTGAGAGACAAAACACCTTCTTTTTCAGAAACTGAAATATGTTGCTCATTAATCACTTCATTTAAAATATCTACAACCAATTTAACCGAAGTAATAATGCGAGGCATCAACACTCTTGTTTCATGTAAGATACCACCTAAAGGCTCTACACACTTTCTGTATAAAGATACGGTCCATTCTGTATCAAATTGATTTGACCTTTCACATGGTAAATGTTGCATATCAGATTTTCCATGAACAGCTGCAGAACGATGTCGTAAGAACTGATGAAAATCTTTTGAACAAACTAATACTAGATCATCATCATTTAATTTGCTTATTGCAATATGATTAGATGATTTAATATAAGTCAATGTTGCCACTTGTTTGCCATCAACTCGAAGGAGATAATTAAATTTCTTCAATAATGTTTCAGGAGTCATGTTTGTCTTTCTTGGCTTAATCACAATCTTCTTCACCAACGTCTTCTCATTTCTTGGAATACGATCTACATAATAAGCTTCCTCTCGATATATTAACTGTTTATGACCACTTATGTGGTAATTAACGTTAAAATTATCATAGCTTGTTAAGGCGCTAGCGAGGTAACCTAAATCATTTCTTAAACGTGGACTTAAACCAACAATCCAATCTTGTCAACTACATGATGCACATAATTATAATCATCATTGTGCGGAGTAAATTGGACAATATGTTTACTCGCTTTATTCAAGAAATCATATATAAACTTTTTACATGATAAGAGATCTTTCTTTGGCCACTGTGGAATGTATACTCGGCACCCCTTTTCACATTGATAAGCAGCTGTACGCCTCATATTAATAGTCATCACCTCATGATCAAAAGTATAGACACAGTTGCTATAAACAAGTTTAGTGACACCCACTTCCCAATTTCCATTTAGCTGTTGTGCATGATCAATGGGAGTAGAAAAGAGTGCGGCTCGATTACTAGTAAATCTCTCTTTGTAGCCGCATTGCTAAGCAAAATATGATAAAACGAAATTTTTATATTGCTAATCTGCCACTTTGCATAACATCATGAAGACTTGGATTTTGGACTCTCTACAATATATCAGAGTTGATCGTGATGGAAACGTACACTTCAAAATTCTCATGGTCATACATCAAGAGGAATTACATTAACATGGCGACAATTTGTCAACCTCAATGATATCATGAGGGATTTGGAATATTTTGAAACATTAAGATTCATCACCTTGGGTGATCAAGTTTGGCTTCAACATTACAGAAATGAAATTCAAATCTACCATTCTCATTCCGCAAACTGTTTCTCATTTCGCAAATACAATTGGAGAAGTTAGACGATACATACATCGCTACCATCATGACATTTATTCGTCGTGAGTTCATCGCCCTACTATGCAAATCTTAATCAGACATGACTACCACACATCATGAGTTGGAAATTAGATTCCCTACAACGTATTGAAACGGATCATGATCGAAACGTCTATTTCAAAGATTCAACTGGAATATGTGAGAAGAGAGTTTGCTTTATCTTCTATCGTATTTTCAATCTCTACATCATATCATGAAGGACTTGAAATTAACCTTTCCTATATGAAAAAGGACATTCACACGTATTGGAAATCGCATTCTGGACCTGCGCGTCAACAATCGGCGAATTCAACTCTATCATTCCCAATTTCATACTAACTTCACATTTCATCAAGGTAGTTGGGAAAAGTATAAAAGGAAGGTGCATCGCTCAATTTACTCATTCTTTCATCATGAAGCGCCATCGCTACACCATCGTCAACATTCTCCGTCGCTTTCAGACTCTACACCAAAATCGATCTCAACAACATTACACCAACAGCTTCCATATACAGCAAGTATTACCCGGGGCCGTCCTCAAATGTTAGGTGGTGAAGCATGAACAATTCACGGAATCTTTCAACTCTTCCCAAATGGGTGGGGGGGAGGACACCCTTCCTGGGGTGTGGGGGGGTGTGGAAGATGGACCTCACCTGTGAGTCTCTCACGGGATTAGTGGGGGGGTGGACATAGGGGACGGACCCTGCTGTACACTCCCTGGGGTGAGTGGGTGTTGACCACTCCTAGCCTCTGCCTGCTGTCGCTCTGGTGGGGGGGGGGACCTCTGTACGATCCCTTGGGGGGGGTGGGGGAGACCTGTGGGGGATCATCTGGGGAGGGACCCGGGGGGGTGGGTGGGGGGGGATCTCTCCTCATCAGATGTTCTGGTTTTGGACTCTCATGCTCGACTTGGTGACTCCTCTACCCCTCCCATGTTGGGGGGGGGTGGGGGGGACTGACTGCGGGGGGATGGGGGTGGACGCCCTCACTACTCCCTGACCAGAGGTGGGAATGGAGGGGGGGATACCTACTTGTGGGTGGGGTGGTTGGAGTTGGGGGGGGGTGGGGATGGGTAGTTGGACCCTCCGACTTGGGGGGATACGGGGAACCACCCCCCTTATAACTGAGGGGGGGGATGGAAGGGGGAGGGACGGGACGGAGGGGGGGGTGGGGGGGGGGGGGGTGGGGAACTCTGTGGGGGGGGGGGGGGACCCTCTCTATGGGGGGGATGCTCCCTCTGTGGGGGGGTGACTTGGACTCGGGGGTGGAGGTGGGGGGTGTGGGGGGGCTTGGGGACGGAACCCCCTTGTGAGGGGGGGGGGGGGTAGGGGTGGGGGGGACCTCTGTGGATCTGACTGGGGGGGGGGGGAGACATCTCTCGGGGGGGGAGCTACTGGGATGAATGGGGGGGTGGGGGAACCTCGGGGGGGAGTGTATGGAGGGGGGGTTGGGGGGGGTGACTGGACCTTGAGACGTCCGTCCAACCACCCCTCTAGAAGACTTCTGTCTGAACTCTCCCTGGGTGGGTGGTTGGGGGACTGACCTGGGAGGAAGTGGTGGTTGGTGTGGGGGTGGGGGGGGGGGACTGTGTGGGGGGATGGGGGGGAGCTTCTTCTTATCAAGTGGGTGCTTCGAACTCGGTAGGAGGGCGGACCATCGGACTGGGACGCTCCCTGAGTGGGCGGGGGAGCTGTTACCTGTAAGATTCTCGGCGCGCCCTTTCTCATTCATCGGCGCAGTCAATGCGCTTAGAGCTACAAAGACTACTACGTCGGATATGGAGAGGGAGAGAGGTGTGTGATGTCGAATCTGACTGTGGACAAATATGGTGATCTCTACTCATTGAGTGACAGTCTATCATTTTTGAAGATTCGTACCAGCAGTTACAGTTTGTGTTATGAACCCGAACTTTTTCCTGCAGCTCTCATTAGTTGTTGGTTGCCTGTGCATGTGGCAATCTTTCATAATAGTAAAGTGATCATTACTGGACTAAAATCTCATGAACAAGCAAATATGATCCTAGACCATCTCATTGAGTATGTACGTACCCAGCGGATTGTAAAATAAAAAACAATTTTTCCAACATGATGTTTTTATTTCAAATCATGATAGAACTTACAAATCATTTTTTCATTAGAGGATGGATTACATGAAAAGTTTTGAATAACAGATGCAAATCGAGATACATGTAAACGTTTTAAGATGAAGTACAGTACAAAAGCACCACACGTTGATGAAAGTGGATGTTGTAGTATGCGTTCATTTCGCTGATATTGACGCGTATGTTTTCTCAACCACTGCTGTGTTGGTATATTTGGAGGTTGAGCAAGAGAGTCAAATAGTTCACCACGTCGGTCTTCTCCAATAAAGATCGCTTTCCAATGCTCACCGCCTAAATTCTGTGAATGAGTGTTTAGCACAATAAAGATGGGATAGTGATTTACTGCAGGTGGTAAGGTATCGAGTGAATAGACATTATCGAAAGCTTTCAACGTCGCTTCGTCTGCATTACGCTGCACTTTAGTCTTAATATCGTCAGCAGTCAACCAACTCATTAACGATTATACTGAAGAATCACGTCACGATACTTTGTAATTTCAATATTTGAATCGAAGACTGCATAAATTAATACATTGATCGTCTCAGGTAGTGTTCTTTTGAACGTCAAATCCAAACGAATATTATGAGGCACGTTCGCTTGACGATAGGGTGCACTAATATCGCTGTCAGCAGTCAAATCAAATGCATAAATAGTATATCCACTCTTAAACTCTTTCATAGTCAGTCCGTTGGTATCATCCGTATTGTAAAAGCCAAAGACATCCATAAAATCAACATAACTGCGCATAAATTGATCCGAAGCAAAATCTGGTTTGTAGGGTGGACCAGTATGACTCACACCATTAACACGTAAAGCAATTTCACTTAACTGATTGTGTTTAAAATTGAAAGGATTCTTCTTTATATTACCATTAAATGCATCATTTTCAACCATTGCCACCATGAGGAGCTTCGGTGCTTCGATGGAAAGAGGCCATCTTTCATGAAACTCTTTTGATCTTTCGGAATTGTAAAGGTGAGAAGCTTTGTATGCTGAACGGGGGAAATGGCATTTTGGCGGTTAAGACCTTCAGCATGCCCTCTAATGACACTTGGATTCGGTACTACTCGACGAATGTAAAGTGCAATATCTTCCACATGAATTCTAAAATTGTCAACTTTAGCAAATGCATTCAGCGCAAATTCAGGCTTATTCAATGTCAGCTTGAGTCGCATGCTGGTATTACAGAGTAAAAACTTTGACTGTCTAAAGAAGTCTAAATTCAGCGGACCATATAGCTGACATACTCTACTATCTTTAATCATAGCAGATCGCTTTACAAAGCCACTGTTTGTTTCAACATCAAATTTTCCTGCTTCATCTCTGTACCATCCCATGGCTTCCATATGACTTTTTTGTGCTGCTGGATGAAACTGTGATACATGATTGAAATATGATTTATAGGGATAATCGCTTTGACCACCTTCCACCTGCTGCTCTCCAATCGTTAGAGAAACATCGCGAAGTAATGTAGTCAATGGTAAATTGTTCAGTCCAACTTTATGTGCATCGTCAATAGCAGTTCCATCTGCTTGCTGAATTCTAAACCTCAAATCAAGCATCGCATAACTCAAATCTATGTAGTCATCACTACCACCAGGAATAACAAATTCAATGGGGCCAGCATTCTCAGCTGTTCGAGGATGATAATCTACAATACTTGAACTAAGAATATCTGTCTGTATGGTTTGTTGATCGAACAAACAAAAACCGGAAGTTTTACACTCCATGATTAGAAGTTATAGCAGCGTCGTCGTTTAGCGCCTGATGAATGATTAGAGCCTCTGCGACGTTTGCGTGAATGCCTTTTGACTGAAGATCGCACCTTACCAGCTCCGCGATGTTTCCTCCTTCCTTTTTTCATTCGTTTAGGTGATTTCTTTCCTTGAGTAACACCAGCAATGGTCTGCTTCAATGTTTTTTAAACCGCGTTCCTTCCCACGATTCAACAAACTGCTCTTAAAACTTCTACCTCTGGAAAGATCACTAGCAACATCACCAGCAAAGCCAACGGCATTACTTAAAACATTTCGTTTTAAAGATCTACCGACATTGGATATGAGAGGTGCTACAACAGATTTCAGTGCACCAAGTATGCTACCTCCACGTTGGCGGCGAGCTACGATGTAAATTTGTCCTCCACCACTTACGTAGGAGGGTCGTGAATAAAATGAGGCAGTTGGATTCATAGCTCAAACCCTAAACATTGTTAGTTACAACTTTGCATGAATCACTGTCGATCACTTAGATGAAAGATGTCGGCACGACGCATCCAAGAGTTCATACTTGAAGGATAACCAGTCCATTTAACAAGACACCATTCTTCACCTTGCCGTTTTTTACATCGAATGATTTTCTCTACCAAATATGTTTCACTTTCAGTGACTACCTCAATCTCATCGCGGTAAAAGCTACCCTCAATTTCTTCATTATCGTAATCTTTCAACTTGTAGGTGGTCGGAGAGTCTTTTTGATTAATCCTTGATACTGTAAATACCTCCTCTGTCCAATTCGGGAGGTACCCTTTAGCAAAAACACTTTTCACTTTTGAGATACGAACTTTATCGCCAATTTTCACATCACTTTTCACATGAGTGCGTTTACGTTGGAATGATTCGCGCACTTTATCTACATTGTCAGCATTTACATCTACTGGTCTGAGTCCAATAGAACGATGGATAGAGTGATTGTAGGCATGGAGTGTATCTTGTAGAACCTTTGTCCAATTTTGTGTCAAGTTGGCAGTAAAATGTCGCCACAAGCGATTTTTTAATGTGCGATTAAAACGTTCAACGAGTGCAGCTTTATAAGCGCTCTTTACACTAAACAACTCAATGTCATGCCTCTCAAATAATCTTGTCACATGCTGATTTTCAAACTCTTTTCCTTGATCACTCTGAATTCTTTTTGGAATGCGACCTTCTCGAAAAATTGTTTGGAATGCTTTTGCTACTCCTTTCCTTCTTTAGTTTTTAAAGGTTGAGCCCACGCATAACGCGAGAAAATATCAATGACGGTTAAAATAAAATTATTGCCCGAGTTATGTTTTGAAATGGAGGCAACATCGCACAAATCTGCTTGCCACTGTTCATCGATGTCATGAACAATATAATGGCGGGTGCGGTACTTCTTTTTCGCTTGTTTGTGGAGTGTATAGGTAGCCTGACCCTTTAACCATCGTTTCACTTGTGATTGTGGAAGACCACTCGCTTTTGATAATTTCTTGATAGATGCAAATCCTGCCGGATGTTTTACATCATAATAGATTGACTTCAAACGTTCAGTCGATGACGGCTGACTCTTTTTCCTCCTTCTCATCTTTTTGTTTTCTTGCCTTTCTACATTTACAACAACTGCAGCATTTAGCTTTAGCGGTTTTGCGATCGTGTTCACATTGCTTAGGGGTTTCATTATGAGAGCTGGCGCAGCAAGTGCAAGTGACAACGACATTCACCTCTGGCGGCTCATTACATGGCAAGCAACACATCTGCTTCATATTAATAGTCTGAGAACATGTATTTCCTGGGAGGAGCTGTTTTACGTTTTCCTTTTACCAGTTTTAGTGGCGATGTAGATCTACGTCGAGTTCTTCCTCTTGTTTGCTTAGTGAGTGTGGGAGGGGATGTAGCAGGTGACGTCTTAAACCAATTTGTTGGCATTTTCATCGTCTGAAGCATTGGAGTAGTAGCCACTGTTGAATCAAGTTCTTTCAATGTCTCATTATTTAAAGCAAATTTTGGCACATTATGCTTTTTCAATAGTTTAAGAAAGTATGACCAACCAGGTGGAACATAGCCTGACGGCGCTTTCTACGTGTCGCATACTGAATCAAGTCTTCATAACGTGAAGCATCAATCACTTTATTTTCATCTGTAATGATTTCTCCTCTATCATTTACATTGAGATGGGGTTCAATACTATTGAAAAGAGATATGGCATGTGCGCGAGATGCTAAAGGTGTAGCAGTCGATACAGAGTCACGCATCTTATTCTTCAAGTTTTTCAATTGCTCAACAGTTTCCGATTGTAATAATACAGCACGATGTGGATCTTTGATGTGAACATTTTGCTGATAATCTATTTCTTTCCTATACATTTGATTTGCAAGAGGTTGCTTTACTTGCTGCATGGCAGTCAATTGTACATATTCATCCTGAGGAATAACAATCATGCGAGAATAAGAACTCATAGTTTGTAGATAATCATGGGAGTTTTCAAAATATCACTTCGAAATCTAAATTCTTCCGGACACTCTTGCGTAAAGTCAATGAATAAGTAACCGTATGGTTTTTCAGTAGCTGCTTGAAAAATTTCAATTAAGGCTTTTGATCCTCTGGGTGCAACTTGTCGCGCTAAAATTTCAAATTGACTTTTATCTCGCGGATTCTTGAAAATAGCATAATAGTGTGTATTCAGGTTTCGTGTACGAGCTTCTTTTCCATCAGGAAACAAATTTTGTGTAATATAGATGATAAAACACCTTTTATGGTGTGCTGCGCGAGTGAACATATCTGTAACATCTTTTGAATTCTTACTTTCTTTTAATAAATCATCCAATACAACAACATCATTAGACTGAAGTTTATCCACTGGAATAATTCCTTCATGTCGAATAAAGTTGCGACTTTGCAATTCCTGAAACAGCGACGGTTGATAAATACCATAACACCAAATCACTCGATTGATAGGTTCCTTAAACAACTCCCTTCTTTTATCCAATAAATTCAGCGTGAAAACAGTTTTACCTGCATGAGATGGACCTGATACAGTCAGAACTTTATCACATTGAAGTCTGAAATCCCTTTTATTACTTTGAGACTCAACATTTGCATAATTAACGCTTAGAGCCAAAGATATTTCCCAATAGGTTGCCCACGGCAGGAGCTATCATTGGAAGTATTGCTGAAAGGAAACCGCCCTTTTGTGTTAGAGTTTTCCTCTTTCTTTGAAGGGCGACTTTAGGATTGGAGATGAAACGCAATTTCGTAGCATATCGCTTAAGTAACTTTCGTTGTTTTGGCGCTAATTTCTTCGTCCTCAACTTCCTCACATGAGAAATAATTTCACAAATGAATTTATCGTTAGCATGTCGTATAGCATTGTATCGCTGATTTGCTTTCATTCGTCGGAGAGCTTGAATGGCTGAAGAAAACTTTCGACTTTTACGTTTCGCCATTTTCCGTGTTAGTCTTTGCTAAAACCTATCTTTACCACATTTGCATAGGTACTAACTATTGCGACATAAGTGACACTCGAAATGAGCAATATCACAGTGGTTACATTGGCAAAGTTGAATGCAATTACGTATGAAACAGCGTTGACAAAAAGCATGCTTACATCTCTTGAAGATGCGCTTTTCATTTCCATCCTTTCGCTTACATACATCGCAACACATAGTTTCACCGTTACTGATGTCTATAGCAAGTCTTTTTGAAGATATGAATTTGCTAGCTTTTCTAAATAATAGACGCATGTACAGAAGGAATATACTTCGAGAGTGAGCAGACATAGCTCGAAAACCAGTTGTGCTACAATCAAGTACCACTGCATTTTCAATTTTTCTTTATGGAAAGTTGAATGTGAATATCTGAAATCGCTTCAATCACTAGACTGCTACCATGATGGTTAAATGCGTTAAGACGTTCAGCAATTTTTATCATATGTCTTTTAAAAAATTCTTGGGGGTGATCTACCACTTCCATTGAATAAGAAGCAAAATGGAAAGAGCGACTTTCCACCTCTTCCTTTCCAAAATGACTAAACTTAATTTTCGCAACTAATCGCGCCAATTTGATAATGCTATCAGAGAATGTATTCATTAACTCTAGAAATAGAGTGCTAGCATCATCGACCACTGCTTCGATGTCGGTCTCATCTTTATGAAATTTTATCACATAATCTTGAACAGCTCCTTTTAAACTTTGCCTATGAACACGTAATGTTCCGCAGTCGTTTGAGAAAGACATGATCGCCCTTTATCTAACCCATCCATTGCATGAAAACAACAACTCTTCTCATAGTAACATTTATTGAATAACGGTAACAAGCATGCATTATAAATCAATGGTTTGAAAGAGATAAAATAGATACAGCTTGGATAACTATCATACAGCGAGCAATGATAACCATACAGGGACTTTGGCAGTGTTGAGGTAAGGAGGAAAGAAGCATTGGTTATGAACGTAGCTACTACAACGAATAGACAAAATAGGAACACACAAATCCTTAAAACGTTTCGTGACTTCATGATAATGTTGATTCACTCTACTATCCCAAAATATCATCAATGATTAGATTGGGAAATACTTTCCTCTCCTTACCAGGATTATTACAAAAGATGCGTATAACATTGAAAGCAGCTAACCATCGTTTAAAGTCAATAAGAAGAGCACTCTCACAAGAAAAGGCATAGTCTTGCAAATATTTCAGATTAAGTCCATGAATGTGTTTTCTCGCCCATTGATCAACATTGGGATCGCAGTTGGCATGTTGATGATAGACACTAACAATCTGATATGTCCAATTGTTCATAGCAATAGCACTGAGCTCCTGTACAGGTTCAACCTCACAATCCATAAAAATGATGATAGAAGCCTAAAACGGAAATTACACATCTAAGGAAACGTTCTATAACATATTAACAAAATGAAGAATTTACATCGATGCTGTTTCACGACCAATACACAAATGATATGATGGGCAACGAAGAAAGTATAAAATGTATCTAATAAGACACACGTCTACGACACTCAAAGCACATAAGCGAGTTATTGTCTTAGGGTAGAGGTTAGGAAAAGCGGACTAGCATGTCTTCTCCTTCTTTGATTTGCGTTTTGATGCTGCATTCTTCTCCGACTTGCGCTTCGTACCACTGCTGTTAAGGATTTGATCAATTATGTCGATCTACGTTGGGTGGTTTTGGAATATTAGTGGATTCATATGCATGGAGAGAGAGGCTATTTTATTATCCTTGTGCGCATAATATTGCCATTCACTTTTGAAAAGGAAAATCCCAAAGTGCCTTCTCCGAGCTCATCACATCTGATGGGTATGACTGATTACATCCTTTTTATAATAACTACACCATGTGATTACCGGTAG
>CAJQUW010014017.1:85797-172276 GCA_907163375.1 Prostheceraeus crozeri
GCACAGACTTCAACATACACACACGAACGATACCTACACCAACGGTACCTCCTCTATCCGACTCACTGAAGTGTCCATAAATAATTTAGTGAGGAACTACCAGATGGAATCCTCAGAAACCATTGCTAACTTTGAGGAATGGTTTCATCAAAATTCATCATTGATAGAAGCGCTCTTCAACAATTTAGACAATTTTAGGATGAAGGCGCTCATCTATCTTAAAATAAAATATTAAAAAATCGACCACCATACTGGACAAATAATAGAGAGGTTGGAGTTTCACATACCTCCTCTCCTGCAACCGAAGTTGTAGACTGTGAGTCTTGGATAAATTTTCATATCCAAGGGTTAAAATTAAATATAGATAAATTTAACGAGCGTGATAGTGGACTCGTTTTTGATGGTATTGCGACCGCCATGATTAAAAATCAGTTTATTAGGAAATCATAGTGGTCGAGGCTCCTTTAAACTTCCGAAAATTTAAGAAATAAAGCAGCAGTCATTTCTGTAGATTGCGAATCGCAATGTTTTAAGTATGCCGTCCTCTCCATTCTCCACTATAATGATGTACAGAATAGCCGATACCGCAAGAGTAAGTATCAACAGTGGGAGAATGAATTAAACTTCGATGACTGTAATAGTGACGATATGAAAATTAAAGATATAGAAAAATTTGAAAAATTGAACAACATCAAAATAGTTCTCCATGTTTGGGAAAAAGGATTGAAGGGTGTGCGCTACAACTCGCGTTCGAGTTGTTATGAACGTACAGTAAACCTGTTATTAGTAAAACAGGATGATAGTGAGGAATGGCACTACTGCGGTATTCCCAAAATCTCTCGCTTATACCACCACTTAGAAAACTCTAGTAGAGAGTTATATTACTGCGCAGATGTATTTGCCACTTTAGGAGGAAAACTAAATTTGAAACTCATTATGAGTGGTGTAAGCGAGGTAAACTGCAAATGGAACGCATGCCCAAAGATAAGGAGTTTTCATATAGAGAGAATGGCGATGAACTAAGTCCTCTTCGTGTCATCTATGCTGACATCGAATGTTATATCGATGATAACATCCATCGACCAGCAGCCATTTCCTGCTATGAAGTATGGCATGATCACTTTAGGAGTAGGCAAAATAAAATGCGCGTCTGGCAAGGTGAGGATTGTATTTACCAATTCCTACAATTCCTCGAACAGGCTGTAAAATTTCAACAAAAACATGATGGTGAACTCTATCGCAGATCATTGCATATGACAGCAGATGATCAAGCAAAATTTGATAGTTGCAACATTTGCCCCAAATGTAGGAAAACATTTGACGATGATAAGATTAAGAAAGTGCGCGACCATGATCACATCACTGGTAAATTTAGAAACGCACTATGTTCAAAATGCAATTTTTCACTTAGGATGAAACGGCGTACATTACCCGTCATTTTCCATAATTTCAAGGGCTACGACAGCCATATGATAATAAAAGGAGGTTTAGGTCAAATGAAAGAGTGGAAGCTTGATGTAATAGCACAAACGAGAGAGAAGTTTATGGCCATGACAGCAAAAGTGCCTGTCGATAAAACTAAAGAAAATAAGACGGTCTATTTTGATATAAAATTTTTAGATTCCTACCAATTTATGACTGCATCACTGGCCTCTCTCGCGCAAAATCCAAAGTCTCTTCCACTAACACAAAATCTTAAGAAACAATATTCAAATGTAACCGATGAAGTCATCACTCGGAAAGGGATCTTTCCATATGCATATTTTGATGCGATTGGTAAACTCGGCCAGACTTCTCTTCCGTCCATAGATAAATTTAAAAATGATTTGACCGGCGCAGAATGTAAGACCGAAGATTATGATCATGCACAAGATGCATGGATAAAATTTTGACTGCCATACATTTGGCGAATATATGATTGCCTATCTTAAGTTAGATGTATTTTTGCTGGCTGATGTATTTCAGGAGTTTCGACGAGTGGCATTAGAAGAAGATAAGTTAGATCCCGTCCACTTTGTCAGTCTACCAGCCATGTCATTTAAGTCTGCTTTTAAAATGACTGGTGAGACCATTCATCTCTTACAAGATCCAGAGATGTATAATTTATTTGAGCGAGGAATTCGCGGTGGTCTCACATTTGTAAATAAACATAGGTTAAAATCTGAAACAGTAGGTAATGATCATACCCATCTTAAGTATTATGATCAAAATAATTTGTATGGTAGTTCATTATCCAAACCGCTACCTCACTCTGAGTTTAGCTGGTTAGATGATAGTGAAATTCAACATTTCTCCAACCCTTCTAACATACTAGCAATTCCAGATGAAGGTGATTGGGTATATTATTTTGAGATAGATCTAATTTATCCAAATAATATTAAACATAAAACCGTAGATTTTCCACTCGCACCCGAATCAGGTGAAGTGAGTAAAGATATGTTTTCCGACTTTATGAAACAATTTCATAAAGATTTAGAATCATGCGGTCAACCCGACTATAAGCCTTGCCGCAAACTTTTACTCACCCAGTATGATAAGGAAAACTATCTAGTCCACTTTAGCATCTTAAAATTTTATTTAGAAATGGGCATGATTTTAAAAAGAGTTCACCGCATTATTTAATTTAGACAGAAAGCCTTCCTCAAACCATATATTGATAGCAACAGCCAGAAACGTGCACTAGCCCAAAATAATTTTGAAAAAGATTTTTATAAATATAAGAACAACAGTCTATTTGGTAAGACGATGGAGGATGTTAGAAAGCGCGTAAACTACAAACTAGTTAATGATGATCAAAAGTATCACAAATTGACCTCATCACCTCTATTCATCGATAGAGACATTATCGATGAGGACCTTATAGGTGTTAAAATGATAATATCTGAAGTTGAGTTGTGCAAACCCATCTATATTGGTCAAGCTGTACTAGATTACTCCAAGCTTGAAATGTATCAACTCTTCTATAAAATACTAAAACCGTGTCCTCTCGTAAAAGAGGTTCGTTTGTTGGGTGGTGACACAGATAGTTTCTTCTTAGGTATTACCACTCAAAAAGATTTAAATTTTAATGAAGTAGGAAAATCTTTAGAAAGATATTTTGATGCATCAAATTATCCTACTGATCATCCACTATACTCCATCAAAAATAAGGCCAAACTTGGTTGTTTTAAGGATGAGACAGCAGGGAAGGAGATAGCTGAAATGATTCTCCTCCGCCCTAGAATGTATTCTATGAAATTAAAGGATAGTGATGATAGCATTAAGCGCGCTAAAGGCATATCAAGATCATTGGTCTCTAACATGAAACATAAAAAATTTCAAGCGAGCCTATAGAAATAAAAATATAACGTTTGTCAATATGACAATCTTAAAATCTAAGTCGCATGGGATCAAAACTCATACTTTTAGGAAACGGGCGCTTTCAGCATGGGAGGATAAGAGGTGCTGGTTAGAACACAACATATCTCTTCCACATGGTCATCCTGATACAGGCATACCACCACCCAAAAGAATTAAACCCACACTACCACATTCAGGAGACGTCTTAGCATAATCATCCTTAACTTAGTATTTTGATGTTGATTTCTGTAGATAAACATTGTTGTTTTATGTATCGCATGAGATTGTTTTTTCCTTGTGAATATGTGTCCACATCTGTGCATTCCCCATGTGATGACTTTTCCACTGAAAGACATTTTTCCTATCCCTGTATATTTCCACCCTTCACGAAGTAAAAAGACTTTTTGTATATAGCAATGTTTATTGAAGTGTGCTCATGTATATATTTTCAGTGGATGTTGTATAAAGTCTATTGCTTCACATTCATGCACATATTTCAATAAATGTTGTATAAAGACTTCACTTTGTTTTCCGAAACACTAAAGTTACGAGGGATTTAGTATCTTTCACATGGATGCACTCTTGTAAACCATTGGTAATTTTGATAGCAATAGAGGGTATAGTTTGTTTGACGACGGGATGATAGAAAATAGATTCAAACATCTTCTCGACTATTCCATATGAAGCGTCTTTATCATGAATGAAATCACGTAAAATGTATTCTTTTTCTCACCAACAGAAATAGGTAGAATCAAATCACTTTGAATGTAAAGGTGCTGTTCATGTTTTATCAAGTGTCATTGGTGTTTCTATACCAATCGTATGCGCAGCAGCAAACACTGTTTGTAGCATTGTAAAACCAAAGAGTTTTTTCAAATTTTTACTCAATTGACATTGAATGTCATCACCCAGTCTCAGAACAACGCGTTGATTTTCAATTGAAAACGAAATGTGGTGTGTCTTTACATCATATTTACTTTTCATCACATGCTTCAACTTCTGTTGTATATAAGGATTTACTACATGAATGAAGCTTTCAACTGTATGATATAGACGCGGCATTATATTGATAGCAACTTTAGATTCTTCATAAGACTGGTAAATTTTCTTGATGCGATCGCCATAGATGTCCACCCACCATTCATCATTAACTGAATCAGCTTTAGTGTGATATTCATGAGAAGCATACACCACACCGCTTCCAATAATAGGTGTATAATGTCTTACAAAATGACGCAAGGTTGGAGAGAAATAAACTGTAAGTTTGTCATTATATTTCTGAATAACCAACTTATTTTTGTTCGCCATAATTTTCTCTCCATACTTCTTACCCACAGTCTCATTCCATCGTTTTACTAACTCAATAAGTGATAAAGGTTGAACACCACGCTTTTTCAAAATGATGCGTTCTTCGCATTCTACAACATCTTCATCAAATATTTTAAATCTATAATGAAATTTGTTGATTCGATTTGAATAAACTTTTTAAACATTTGCAGTAGCAATTGATGTTAGATGTAGTCCATGACCAAAACCAAGATGTGGATAGAATTCATTATCCAACCTCATCGTAAGACCTTTAGTAAAAAAATGAAAGCGGAGGAACTGTCTCCCACTCCAATGATAGATAGTAAACTCATAAGCTTTCTGATTTTTATTCTTCATGATGGAAGTATTACCACTGTTGAATGCCTTAATAATTTTCTCATTCCCAAATGGTTCATAAGAATCTGATTTTATCTGAATCCATTCATAGTTCCACTTTCCATCTGATGTTAAATTGTATGGGAACTGGAATGCATTATTCATCGTTATTCCATCATGGGTGCGAGGAGTCAATATCATTTCTTCCAAATCATTCACATTCCGAATATTGCTATCATAGCAAATACTAGAAACGCCAACCTCCCATTCACCTTCTAAATGCAGTGACCGATTTAATTCTACTCGATAGTCTGATGGTTTATTTTTGGGAAATTTATTCATAGAAGCATTACTGGGTAAGTAGATTAGAAACGAGTCCTTATTTTCACTTTCCATATTATTCACATTGGAAAAATATATTAGCATACGTTTGCATTAACTCTTCATTCGGAAATGGAGTGTGATACTTGTCACAGCATCTTTATGAAAAGGAATCAACGCACCAGCATCGTCATAAATGGCAATATCAATTTGTGGGATGTAGTTTGATTTCAGCTTTGTATAATGCACTTTCTTGAAAGTATGCTCAGATAAAATACTGCAGCTTTTTGGCTGGTATGGTATCATTGCTAGCAATGGAGCTTCAACATCTCCCACACGTACATCTTCACCAATATTGGAATATATCTGAAAATAGTTAATACGACGCGATAGCGACATGTCTCCGCTAGCTTTGGTTACAGTACCACTTTTAAAGATATTTTGATCAAAACCCAAAATGTCCATTAGAGTTTTATCCATAATTAGTTCAATACCTTTTCCACTTATAGTGAGAGACAAAGTACCTTCTTTTTCAGAAAATGAAATATGTTGCTCATTAATCACTTCATTTAAATAATCTACAACCAATTTAACCGAAGTAATAATGCGAGGCATCAACACTCTTGTTTCATGTAAGATACCACCTAAAGGCTCTACACACTTTCTGTATAAAGATACGGTCCATTCTGTATCAAATTGATTTGACCTTTCACATGGTAAATGTTGCATATCAGATTTTCCATGAACAGCTGCAGAACGATGTCGTAAGAACTGATGAAAATCTTTTGAACAAACTAATACTAGATCATCATCATTTAATTTGCTTATTGCAATATGATTAGATGATTTAATATAAGTCAATGTTGCCACTTGTTTGCCATCAACTCGAAGGAGATAATTAAATTTCTTCAATAATGTTTCAGGAGTCATGTTTGTCTTTCTTGGCTTAATCACAATCTTCTTCACCAACGTCTTCTCATTTCTTGGAATAAGATCTACATAATAAGCTTCCTCTCGATATATTAACTGTTTATGACCACTTATGTGGTAATTAACGTTAAAATTATCATAGTTTGTTAAGGCGCTAGCGAGGTAACCTAAATCATTTCTTAAACTTGGACTTAAACCAACAATCCAATCTTTCTCAACTACATGATGTACATAATTATAATCATCATTGTGCGGAGTAAATTGGACAATATGTTTACTCGCTTTATTCAAGAAATCATATATAAACTTTTTACATGATAAGAGATCTTTCTTTGGCCACTGTGGAATGTATACTCGGCACCCCTTTTCACATTGATAAGCAGCTGTACGCCTCATATTAATAGTCATCACCTCATGATCAAAAGTATAGACACAGTTGCTATAAACAAGTTTAGTGACACCCACTTCCCAATTTCCATTTAGCTGTTGTGCATGATCAATGGGAGTAGAAAAGAGTGCGGCTCGATTACTAGTAAATCTCTTTGTAGCCGCATTGCTAAGCAAAATATGATAAAACGAAATTTTTATATTGCTAATCTGCCACTTTGCATAACATCATGAAGACTTGGATTTTGGACTCTCTACAATATATCAGAGTTGATCGTGATGGAAACGTACATTTCAAAAATTCTCATGGTCATACATCAAGAGGAATTACATTAACATGGCGACAATTTGTCAACCTCAATGATATCATGAGGGATTTGGAATATTTTGAAACATTAAGATTCATCTCCTTGGGTGATCAAGTTTGGCTTCAACATTACAGAAATGAAATTCAAATCTACCATTCTCATTCCGCAAACTGTTTCTCATTTCGCAAATACAATTGGGAGAAGTATAGAAGATACATACATCGCTCCATCATGACATTTATTCGTCGTGAGTTCATCGCCCTACTATGCAAATCTTAATCAGACATGACTACCACACATCATGAGTTGGAAATTAGATTCCCTACAACGTATTGAAGCGGATCATGATCGAAACGTCTATTTCAAAGATTCAACTGGAAATGTGAGAAGAGAGTTTGCTTTATCTTATCGTCATTTTCAATCTCTACATCATATCATGAAGGACTTGAAATACTTCTATATGAAAAGACATTCACGTATTGGAAATCGCATCTGGCTGCGCGTCAACAATCGGCGAATTCAACTCTATCATTCCCAATTTCATACTAACTTCACATTTCATCAAGGTAGTTGGGAAAGTATAAAAGGAAGGTGCATCGCTCAATTTACTCATTCTTTCATCATGAAGCGCCATCGCTACACCATCGTCAACATTCTCCGTCGCTTCAGACTCTACACCAAAATCGATCTCACAACATTACACCAACAGCTTCCAAACAGCAAGTATTACCCGGGCCGTCCTCAAATGTTAGTGGTGAAGATGAACAATTCACGGAATCTTCAACTCTTCCCAAATGGGACTGTACAGATTCTCGGCGCCCTTTCTCATTCATCGGCGCAGTCAATGCGCTTAGAGCTACAAAGACTACTACGTCGGATATGGAAGAGGGAGAGGTGTGTGATGTCGAATCTGACTGTGGACAATATGGTGATCTCTACTCAATTGAGTGAAAGTGTATCATTTTTGAAGATTCGTACCAGCAGTTACAATTTGTGTTATGAACCCGAACTTTTTCCTGCAGCTCTCATTAGTTGTTGGTTACCTGTGCATGTGGCAATCTTTCATAATAGTAAAGTGATCATTACTGGACTAAAATCTCATGTACAAGCAAATATGATCCTAGACTATCTCATTGAGTATGTACGTACCCAGCGGATTGTAAAATAAAAAACAATTTTCCAACATGATGTTTTTATTTCAAATCATGATAGAACTTACAAATCATTTTTTCATTAGAGGATGGATTACATGAAAAGTTTTGAATAACAGATGCAAATCGAGATACATGTAAACGTTTTAAGATGAAGTACAGTACAAAAGCACCACACGTTGATGAAAGTGGATGTTATAGTATGCGTTCATTTCGCTGATATTGACGCGTATGTTTTCTCAACCACTGCTGTGTTGGTATATTTGGAGGTTGAGCAAGAGAGTCAAATAGTTCACCACGTCGGTCTTCTCCAATAAAGATCGCTTTCCAATGCTCACCGCCTAAATTCTGTGAATGAGTGTTTAGCACAATAAAGATGGGATAGTGATTTACTGCAGGTGGTAAGGTATCGAGTGAATAGACATTATCGAAAGATTTCAACGTCGCTTCGTCTGCATTACGCTGCACTTTAGTCTTAATATCGTCAGCAGTCAACCAACTCATTAACGATTATACTGAAGAATCACGTCACGATACTTTGTAATTTCAATATTTGAATCGAAGACTGCATAAATTAATACATTGATCGTCTCAGGTAGTGTTCTTTTGAACGTCAAATCCAAACGAATATTATGAGGCACGTTTGCTTGACGATAGGGTGCACTAATATCGCTGTCAGCAGTCAAATCAAATGCATAAATAGTATATCCACTCTTAAACTCTTTCATAGTCAGTCCGTTGGTGTCATCCGTATTGTAAAAGCCAAAGACATCCATAAAATCAACATAACTGCGCATAAATTGATCCGAAGCAAAATCTGGTTTGTAGGGTGGACCAGGATGACTGACACCATTTACACGTAAAGCAATTTCACTTAACTGATTGTGTTTAAAATTGAAAGGATTCTTCTTTATATTACCATTAAATGCATCATTTTCAACCATTGCCACCATGAGGAGGTTCGGTGCTTCCGATGGAAAGAGGCCATCTTTCATGAAACTCTTTTGATCTTTCGGAATTGTAAAGGTGAGAAGCTTTGTATGCTGAACGGGGTAAATGGCATTTTGGCGGTTAAGGCCTTCAGCATGCCCTCTAATGACACTTGGATTCGGTACTACTCGACGAATGTAAAGTGCAATATCTTCCACATGAATTCTAAAATTGTCAACTTTAGCAAATGCATTCAGCGCAAATTCAGGCTTATTCAATGTCAGCTTGAGTCGCATGCTGGTATTACAGAGTAAAAACTTTGACTGTCTAAAGAAGTCTAAATTCAGCGGACCATATAGCTGACATACTTTACTATCTTTAATCATAGCAGATCGCTTTACAAAGCCACTGTTTGTTTCAACATCAAATTTTCCTGCTTCATCTCTATACCATCCCATGGCTTCCATATGACTTTTTTGTGCTGCTGGATGAAACTGTGATACATGATTGAAATATGATTTATAGGGATAATCGCTTTGACCACCTTCCACCTGCTGCTCTCCAATCGTTAGAGAAACATCACGAAGTAATGTAGTCAATGGTAAATTGTTCAGTCCAACTTTATGTGCATCGTCAATAGCAGTTCCATCTGCTTGCTGAATTCTAAACCTCAAATCAACCATCGCATAACTCAAATCTATGTAGTCATCACTACCACCAGGAATAACAAATTCAATGGGGCCAGCATTCTCAGCTGTTCGAGGATGATAATCTACAATACTTGAACTAAGAATATCTGTCTGTATGGCTTGTTGATCGAACAAACAAAAACCGGAAGTTTTACACTCCATGATTAGAAGTTATAGCAGCGTCGTCGTTTAGCGCCTGATGAATGATTAGAGCCTCTACGACGTTTGCGTGAATGCCTTTTGACTGAAGATCGCACCTTACCAGCTCCGCGATGTTTCCTCCTTCCTTTATTCATTCGTTTAGGTGATTTCTTTCCTTGAGTAACACCAGCAAAGGTCTGCTTCAATGTTTTTAAACCGCGTTCCTTCCCACGATTCAACAAACTGCTCTTAAAACTTCTACCTCTGGAAAGATCACTAGCAACATCACCAGCAAAGCCAACGGCATTACTTAAAACATTTCGTTTTAAAGATCTTCCGACATTGGATATGAGAGGTGCTACAACAGATTTCAGTGCACCAAGTATCCTACCTCCACGTTGGCGGCGAGCGCCGATGTAAATTTGTCCTCCGCCACTTACATAGGAGGGTCGTGAATAAAATGAGGCAGTTGGATTCATAGCTCAAACCCTAAACATTGTTAGTTACAACTTTGCATGAATCACTGTCGATCACTTAGATGAAAGATGTCGGCACGACGCATCCAAGAGTTCATACTTGAAGGATAACCAGTCCATTTAACAAGACACCATTCTTCACCTTACCGTTTTTTACATCGAATGATTTTCTCTACCAAATATGTTTCACTTTCAGTGACTACCTCAATCTCATCGCGGTAAAAGCTACCCTCAATTTCTTCATTATCGTAATCTTTCAACTTGTAGGTGGTCGGAGAGTCTTTTTGATTAATCCTTGATACTGTAAATACCTCCTCTGTCCAATTCGGAAGGTACCCTTTAGCAAAAACACTTTTCACTTTTGAGATACGAACTTTATCGCCAATTTTCACATCACTTTTCACATGAGTGCGTTTACGTTGGAATGATTCGCGCACTTTATCTACATTGTCAGCATTTACATCTACTGGTCTGAGTCCAATAGAACGATGGATAGAGTGATTGTAGGCATGGAGTGTATCTTGTAGAACCTTTGTCCAATTTTGTGTCAAGTTGGCAGTAAAATGTCGCCACAAGCGATTTTTTAATGTGCGATTAAAACGTTCAACGAGTGCAGCTTTATAAGCACTCTTTACACTAAACAACTCAATGTCATACCTCTCAAATAATCTTCTCACATACTGATTTTCAAACTCTTTTCCTTGATCACTCTGAATTCTTTTTGGAATCCGACCTTCTCGAAAAATTGTTTGGAATGCTTTTGCTACTCCTTTCCCTTCTTTAGTTTTTAAAGGTTGAGCCCACGCATAACGCGAGAAAATATCAATGACGGTTAAAATAAAATTATTGCCCGAGTTATGTTTTGAAATGGAGGCGACATCGCACAAATCTGCTTGCCACTGTTCATCGATGTCATGAACAATATAATGGCGGGTGCGGTACTTCTTTTTCGCTTGTTTGTGGAGTGTATAGGTAGCCTGACCCTTTAACCATCGTTTCACTTGTGATTGTGGAAGACCACTCGCTTTTGATAATTTCTTGATAGATGCAAATCCTGCCGGATGTTTTACATCATAATAGATTGACTTCAAACGTTCAGTCGATGACGACTGACTCTTTTTCCTCCTTCTCATCTTTTTGTTTTCTTGCCTTTCTACATTTACAACAACTACAACATTTAGCTTTAGCGGTTTTGCGATCGTGTTCACATTGCTTAGGGGTTTCATTATGAGAGCTGGCGCAGCAAGTGCAAGTGACAACGACATTCACCTCTGGCGGCTCATTACATGGCAAGCAACACATCTGCTTCATATTAATAGTCTGAGATAATGTATTTTCTGGGAGGAGCTGTTTTACGTTTTCCTTTTACTAGTTTTAGTGGTGATGTAGATCTACGTCGAGTTCTTCCTCTTGTTTGCTTAGTGAGTGTGGGAGGGGATGTAGCAGGTGACGACTTAAACCAATTTGTTGGCATTTTCATCGTCTGAAGCATTGGAGCAGTAGCTACTGTTGAATCAAGTTCTTTCAATGTCTCATTATTCAAAGCAAATTTTGGTACATTATGCTTTTTCAATAGTTTAAGAAAGTATGACCAACCAGGTGGAACATAGCCCTGACGGCGCTTTCTACGTGTCGCATACTGAATCAAGTCTTCATAACGTGAAGCATCAATCACTTTATTTTCATCTGTAATAATTTCTCCTCTATCATTTACATTGAGATGGGGTTCAATACTATTGAAAAGAGATATGGCATGTGCGCGAGATGCTAAAGGTGTAGCAGTCGATACAGAGTCACGCATCTTATTCTTCAAGTTTTTTAATTGCTCAACAGTTTCCGATTGTAATAATACAGCACGATGTGGATCTTTGATGTGAACATTTTGCTGATAATCTATTTCTTTCCTATACATTTGATTTGCAAGAGGTTGCTTTACTTGCTGCATGGCAGTCAATTGTACATATTCATCCTGAGGAATAACAATCATGCGAGAATAAGAACTCATAGTTTGTAGATAATCATGGGAGTTTTCAAAATATCACTTCGAAATCTAAATTCTTCCGGACACTCTTGCGTAAAGTCAATGAATAAGTAACCGTATGGTTTTTCAGTAGCTGCTTGAAAAATTTCAATTAAGGCTTTTGATCCTCTGGGTGCAACTTGTCACGCTAAAATTTCAAATTGACTTTTATCTCGCGGATTCTTGAAAATAGCATAATAGTGTGTATTCAGGTTTCGTGTACGAGCTTCTTTTCCATCAGGAAACAAATTTTGTGTGATATAGATGATAAAGCACCTTTTATGATGTGCTGCGCGAGTGAACATATCTGTAACATCTTTTGAATTCTTACTTTCTTTTAATAAATCATCCAATACAACAACATCATTAGACTGAAGTTTATCCACTGGAATAATTCCTTCATGTCGAATAAAGTTGCGCCTTTGCAATTCCTGAAACAGCGACGGTTGATAAATACCATAACACCAAATCACTCGATTGATAGGTTCCTTAAACAACTCCCTTCTTTTATCCAATAAATTCAGCGTGAAAACAGTTTTACCTGCATGAGATGGGCCTGATACAGTCAGAACTTTATCACATTGAAGTCTGAAATCCATTTTATTACTTTGAGACTCAACATTTGCATAATTAACGCTTAGAGCCAAAGATATTACCCAATAGGTTGCCCACGGCAGGAGCTATCATTGGAAGTATTGCTGAAAGGAAACCGCCCTTTTGTGTTAGAGTTTTCCTCTTTCTTTGAAGGGTGACTTTAGGATTGGAGATGAAACGCAATTTCGTAGCATATCGCTTAAGTAACTTTCGTTGTTTTGGTGCTAATTTCTTCGTCCTCAACTTCCTCACATGAGAAATAATTTCACAAATGAATTTATCGTTAGCATGTCGTATAGCATTGTATCGCTGATTTGCTTTCATTCGTCGGAGAGCTTGAATGGCTGAAGAAAACTTTGAAGACTTTTGACTTTTACGTTTCGCCATTTTCCGTGTTAGTCTTTGCTAAAACCTATCTTTACCACATTTGCATAGGTACTAACTATTGCGACATAAGTGACACTCGAAATGAGCAATATCACAGTGGTTACATTGGCAAAGTTGAATGCAATTACGTATGAAACAGCGTTGACAAAAAGCATGCTTACATCTCTTGAAGATGCGCTTTTCATTTCCATCCTTTCGCTTACATACATCGCAACACATAGTTTCACCGTTACTGATGTCTATAGCAAGTCTTTTTGAAGATATGAATTTGCTAGCCTTTTCTAAATAATAGACGCATGTACAGAAGGAATATACTTCGAGAGTGAGCAGACATAGCTCGAAAACCAGTTGTGCTACAATCAAGTACCACTGCATTTTCAATTTTTCTTTATAGAAAGTTGAATGTGAATATCTGAAATCGCTTCAATCGCTAGACTGCTACCATGATGGTTAAATGCGTTAAGACGTTCAGCAATTTTTATCATATGTCTTTTAAAAAATTCTTGGGGGTGATCTACCACTTCCATCGAATAAGAAGCAAAATGGAAAGAGCGACTTTCCACCTCTTCCTTTCCAAAATGACTACACTTAATTTTCGCAACTAATCGCGCCATGATAATGCTATCAGAGAATGTATTCATTAACTCTAGAAATAGAGTGCTAGCATCATCGACCACTGCTTCGATGTCGGTCTCATCTTTATGAAAATTTATCACATAATCTTGAACAGCTCCTTTTAAACTTTGCCTATGAAAATGTAATGTTCCGCAGTCGTTTGAGAAAGGTATGATCGCCCTTTATCTAACCCATCCATTGCATGAAAACAACAACTCTTCTCATAGTAACATTTATTGAATAACGGTAACAAGCATGCATTATAAATCAATGGTTTGAAAGAGATAAAATAGATACAGCTGGTAACTATCATACAGCGAGCAATGATAACCATACAGGACTTTGGCAGTGTTGAGGTAAGGAGGAGAGAAGCATTGGTTATGAACGTAGCTACTACAACGAATAGACAAAATAGGAACACACAAATCCTTAAAACGTTTCGTGACTTCATGATAATGTTGATTCACTCTACTATCCCAAGGCGGGAGCAAAATATCATCAATGATTAGATTGGGAAATACTTTCCTCTCCTTACCAGGATTATTACAAAAGATGCGTATAACATTGAAAGCAGCTAACCATCGTTTAAAGTCAATAAGAAGAGCACTCTCACAAGAAAAGACATAGTCTTGCAAATATTTCAGATTAAGTCCATGAATGTGTTTTCTCGCCCATTGATCAACATTGGGATCGCAGTTGGCATGTTGATGATAGACACTAACAATCTGATATGTCCAATTGTTCATAGCAATAGCACTGAGCTCCTGTACAGGTTCACCCTCACAATCCATAAAAATGATGATAGAAGCCTAAAACGGAAATTACACATCTAAGGAAACGTTCTATAACATATTACAAAATGAAGAATTACATCGATGCTTTTCACGACAAAATACACAAATGATATGATGGCAACGAAGAAGTAAAATGTATCTAATAAGACCACGTCTACGACACTCAAAGCACATAAGCGAATTGTCATAGGGTAGAGTTAGGAAAGGACTAGTAATTCTCCTTCTTTGATTTGCGTTTTGATGCAGCATTCTTCTCTGACTTGCGCTTCGTACCACTGCTGTTAAGGATTTGATCAATTATGTCGTCTACGTTGGGTGGTTTTGGAATATATAGGATGGATTCCATATGCATGGAGAGAGAGGCTATTTTATTATCCTTGTGCCGACCATAATATAGCCCATTCACTTTGAAAAGGATATCCCAAGTACCTTCTCCGAGCTCATCACATCTGATGGGTATTGACTGATCTCCATCCTTTTTATAATAACTACACCAATGTGATACCGGTAGGCAAATGTGATTACCACCCCAAATCGTTCTATAGGGAGTATCCTTGTCATCTCTCGCCTTCCACTCTTGAGCAAGAGGAGTAGGAATGTCCATATTTAATGTGACGTACTCCTCAATGATATCAAGTTGGCAGCGAATGTACGGACTCACGGGGATCAGTATGTAGTCCCCATACTGATTGTGCATTATCTTGACATCCGTGGAAGGAATCATTCCCGTTTGGAGTACTACGCTATGATCGTCATAACGCAAGACTTGTTTAAATTTACGCTGTAGCGGTGTAGGATTATGTACCTTGGTTGTTTCTTCCACTGGCCTCAGTTGTAGATGATCTGACCGTAGCGAACCTTGTAACGTTTGACCGCCATTTTGTCCTACTAGTGCAGCAGATGGAGTAGATGCCTGAAAATGAAAAAAGATTGTATTAAGTTTACGTTCAAGGGAGGAGAGGGAGGGAAGTAGCGACTTACCATTTTAGTTGGATAATAGAACAGGGAACTAGAGAGAGAAAATGTGCGTCCGTCACTCGTATGATTCAACGATGGAATGATTCTCACTGTGGAAGGCTCGCTATTTATAAAGAAATGCTTGATTCTCATTGGATGATGATCCTCATTGTACAATAACATCAAGCTGATTCCAAATCTGGCCTCCGTTTACCCATCTGAGCCTTCGTTTTGGCGCTACAGCCCAAAACGTCCCAAATTCTAACTCTGTCGTTTTTCGCCAATGTCCCAAAATCTTAAATGGCGTCTCACATCTAAACGAAGACAGATAGGAACAAGCCGATTCTTTCAGTGAATTTGTCTCACTCTTAGCTTTCAAACGAGCTATCGCACGACAAAATCCGTCCACTGGAAGCCAAAATCGAAGCGAGCTGTCCAGAGGGGGGGGGGACGTCAGCAAAATTTTTTCTCTCCGATTCATTTGAAACTCATCATGTTGATGGAGAATTTCATGCTGAATCCGAATCTGGCCTCCGTTTTCTCATCCGATGCTTCGTTTGGGCGCTACAGCCCAAAACGTCCAACATTTTAACTCTGTCAAAATTTTGAAGAAACATTTTTTCTCTCCGATTGACTTGAAACTCACCATACCGATGCAGAATTTCACGCTGAATCCGAATCTGGCCTCCGTTTTCTCATCCGATGCTTCGTTTGGGCGCTACAGACCAAAACGTCCCAAATTCTAACTCTGTCGTTTTTTCGAAAAATGTTGAAAATTTTTTCTCGCCGATTGACTTGAAACTCACCATACCGATGCAGAATTTCACGCTGAATCCGAATCTGGCCTCCGTTTTCTCATCCGACCACTCCTTCCACTCGAAACAGCCCATTTTACAACCCAACATTCAGCACGAAAAACATCACACACTATAGCCTCAAGACTAATCCTGGCGGTCGCCCAAGTCCACCACGACACTCTGTCGTTCCAGAGGGGGGGGGAGTCAGACTCGAAGCACCACGGCGGCCGACCACGACACTCTGCCGTTCCAGAGGGGGGAGGGGGAGGGGGAGGGGAGGGGGAGGGGGAGGGGGGCGCGCCGGTCGAGTGTTTGTCACTTGCTTACTACTTTTTGTTTCCAGAACTGAAATTCGTGGACAACATTTTCTGCTGGATGACCTATTGGGTCAGAATCAGTCACATGCGTGATTCCAAGTTTTCTTTAGTCATTCCTGTCCCAGATGGTCATACAACTTTGAGTCAATTTCAATCCATGTTCAACTTCAAATAAAGTTCAGGAGATTTAGGAGCTATATTGGGATTGACCCGAACAATTAGTGGCATGCTGAGATCTGAAATACATGCAATTTAGCTATTATTGACACATCAAAAATCATCGCAAATCGTGTGCATCTTGAGCACAGACAAAATATTCTATTATTACTTGTTGGAATAATCAATTATTTGATCTTTTTTTTATTAGGTGACACCAATTAATTTCGGCTCTATTCCGTAGCCATTCTCAAGTAAAAAGAAATATATAAAAATGTACAACTTTCAAAAAATATGATCTAGGATGTCTTTTTGAGCTCATAGCATCCATCATGGGAAGAAATAGCAATCATGATACAGCACAGTGGGCAAAGAACCCATGATATACCACCCCAACCTCCCAACCATTTGGTGATATGTTCCTAGAATAAAAAATCTTTGAAATGTTGACATTCGGCCCGACTGTTCACTTCTGGTTTTTGTCTTCTGATGATGATTGCTGTCACGTAATAAAATAAGACCAAATACTTGATTTTTCCAACAAATAATAATTCAATCAATTAATGCATATTTCCAAGTATTTTATCTTGAGGTACAATCTTTAAAAGATGAAATGCGTCATGAAATTTTCCAAAGTAAACATGTTCTTTCTGTTTTTCTCTTCTGTCTCTTCTGTTTTGGCGTTGGTGAACGAGTGACCGAAAGTAGTGACCGCGCAGCTTCTTGAAATAATTGCAATTGTTGCAGAAATGTTGCAATCAACTTCACTTGATGCAATGAATGTTCGTTCCTTCTTAGGATTTTTCTTCATTTCGCTATGAAATTTATAGATCTACATAATATAGCCTACCTATGATACATAATACATGTAATATACCTGAATACTTTCACCTTTAGAATTAAAAATCTTTTAAATTTCTGATTTAATGAAATTTTGACAACATTCAATATTGAATTCAATTTGTATTTAATTCCTTTGTCATTTGACAATATCAGGCGATTCTGATGACGACCGTTGCCGACGGCTAAAAAGCCTTACATGCCAATAAAATAGAGTCCATCTCAGGAAATTCAAGGACTTTGATGTGAGAAATAAAAAGATTGCCGCGATTGATGCTAAAATCTGTTTTTCTTGGCTTAGTTCTAAAGTCTCACATCCGACCCATGGCAAATTTTAAAAATGCATTTTCTCATGCTTTTTCAATCATTTTCGATAAGATGACATTGACGACGCAACGGTTAGGCTATTAAAGCTCATTGAAACTTGGCGATGTCGATTAAATCATGAGGTCGAATCGTATTTACTACATGCATCAAATCTGGGTGTAAAAAGGCGAGTTATAAAATTTTTCTTCTCATCGGGTTCAAAACGACTTTAAATTATTTTGCAATTTCAAAGGACATGTCACTTATCATTCTAAATCTACTCAGCAATGTATTGTTGCTCATATGTAATCAGTGCGCATTTAGAGGCAAAGTTTAAATTAAATGGAGAAATTATTTATTTTTGTTTCATACAAAATTCTAGCAGTGAGTGTCTGCAAGCGGTATCTAGCTGCAGTTTTCCGGGGCTGCTATTATTACGAAGATATACAGTAATCTTTGCTTTCTAGCCTGCATCTAATAATGTAATGTGCTAGGTAAGTGATGTTTCTAAAAATGAGCACCCTGTACAAGCTTCTCAGCTTCAGAGTATGATAAGCAGAGAAAAAATATTTGAAGTACATGCCTTCAAGAGACTGTTGCAGATTTCAGCTTTGAAGTTGGAGATTTGAAAAAGAAAACTTTGAAGCATAAACTGAACCTTCAAAGTTTTTTATTAACTTGTTTCATCGTTAACAATTTCTTTTTTTTTGGAGCTGCTAAATAAACATTTGTTTAGAGAATGATTGAAAAAATTTTCCATGGGACATAGTCTCTAGAGTCGCCAAATTGGAAATAACATGGAAGCGAAATCTTGTTTCAAAAATGTGTTGACAGCGTTCATTTAACATCGTCCTCTACATAATGAGAATTTGCGAATGCCATCTTCTTCCCGACACCGTAAGAATTGTTCATTAGCTCAACATTTCACTAAATGTCGCATCCCCAGCCTTTGGTCGCACCTATTTGTCTAAAGGAATAAGCTTCCCAGCTTTCTTCTGTCTCAAAATCTCTCTTTGGCTTTCTTTATAATCTTCCCCACTTTGTAATATTATTCTTTTCATTCATCTTTCGTGTTTTCAACAAGAACTCCTTTGACGATGCAGGTGGCTGTTGGATGGCGCCTTATACAAGCCTCCTTCTTATCCCTGAGGCGACGGAGAAGAAGCGGTTTATTCAGTTTTACAAAGTAATGTTTGATTGTTTAGCGTGCCAGGCGAATACCTTCATGCCAGTCGGAGGAATTGATGTTTTGAGTTTGATCTAAACCATCACGAACTCGGAGTGCAGGAAGACATATAGTTGATGATGTGAGGCGGCAACGCAATTCTTCTACTAGTTCATTAGTATTATGAGAAAATTGTACGATGGGAACTGGAAATAATAGTGTTTGGAAATTGAAACTTGTTGGCGAAACTCTATTAGATGGGGAAAGTTCAGAATTCATACTTGTAGCGGAGTGTTCCTAGATGTTTATTAAGTCAATGTTGCCACCGCAAGAAAAGCCTAATGCTGTGCTACGGCTCGACTACCCGTATCGAAGGACGGTCCTGCTATGCATCCAATCGGATAGCAGGACTCGGACACTGCAAAATTTCCAGGCTTGCCGAATTACATGCCTTAATAAATGTATTTAGATCAAGCCAATATTTGGATATGGTCAATTCATATGTTGGAAATGAGCCTGAATAGCCATATGTCAATATCATTACTTGGCGCGATTTATGCTATAGAAAAGTCAGCTAATCGACTAGTGATAAATAGTATGACTATTTCTTCGGAACTATGATATCATGTGGTCATTGACAATAAGAATGACTTTGATTTGCTGCTTGCCATGATAAGCACTCACGTTCGTGTCAAAGTCGGAGTGATTTTCCCCTTCCATTTTCAGAAATCAATTTCTATATTAGATTCAACGCTTTACTTTCTACAATAGCGTGTGTATTGCTTCAAACAAAATTGGTCGAAAAAGTTTTGTGATTTGTTTTTGAGTTTATGCTCTGAAAACGAGCGATATTATTCACTGATAATTTTTTTAATTTTAATAAAATAATAAAACAATAAAATTAAAGCATTTCTCCCAGGTTGTATAAATTACCGGTCTTCACTTTCTGGTAGCGCAATTAACTGTTATTATTATCCGAAAACCTACGGAGCTTTATCAAGCTTTTATTCCTACTACTTACAGAGTTGGTCTTGCTACAAAATCCTTACTTTTTATTATCAGCTGATTAGCTGATCAGCATCAATGCCATATGGACTCTAAGAATAAACTGAAAACTCTCCAAATCTAGTTTAGAACCGCCGTTGACCTGTTTCATTAAAACGCCTTAGAAAAAAGGACTTTAGGTCAATAAATAACATCATACTAATTAAATTTTCCAAATTTTCGTCTTTCCCCAAATAGTTTATGGTCATCATTGATATGATAAGATGCAATTTTAAGAAAAAATCATTAAGGCAAGGCAAAAAGACGCTCGCCTAATGTGCTTCAGACATAAAAAAGGATTTTATATTAATTCACTCCGACCCTTTTTGGTCAGTAAATAAACATAAACTCAGAGCAGCCTGTCATGCAATTTTTTAACTTGTTTAATGTCAAGCCATTCTAGATTCTCATTTGGTCCATTCTTATCAGATCATCCAACCACGCAGTGCAGACGTATCGGTGACTCTCTCGTGCAAATTGTGATTTTCTCCTAATTTATCACTTTTAACGAATATCAACACTGACGAATTTGACATCATTCGATTCGACGTTGCCTGGTGTACAAGTTGCTCAACTTTTTATTGTTTGATGTTGTCTTGATTTTCCACTATTTTTGATTTTTTCCATTTTGAATACACATCATTCTTCGACAACTTACTGAATCATGGCGTCCAGGAAGAACAGCGATTTGTCGATCAATATCTCATTGTGCCAGGTTTGCAACAATGGAATAGATGGTGAGCTTTTGCGCTGTCACCTTTGCAAGAAGCCGGTACACATAAAGCGTGAATGTAGTGGTCTACCTTCAGCTGCTAGCAAAGTGATCTTGAACAATGAAAGTGTGTCATTTGCTTGCGATTCGTGCAAGTTCATTGACATCCATGGTCTATTACAACGTTTCGTGAAAGTTGAGTCCGAGCTGCAATGTATGCGTGAACAATTGAACACAAAGCTATGCATGGATTTTTCAACCATTATAGACAGAACCTTGAATGAATTTACTGAAGGACAGAACAAAGGGAACAATCTAATTGTCTTCGGCTTGGAAGAAAGCTTGTTTGATTCTGGCGACACCGATGAGCACGACAAGGAACAATTATGTAAGTAATGGGAAAAAGACCGTCCCAGGACACCATAAAATTCAAAAAAATAGTATCTTTAAAAACGACATAAATTCATGAATTTAGTCCTTTTTTCAGGTTTTAAAGACTTAAATAGATGAATTTAGATCATTTAAAAAGTACCATTTTTTGAAAAAATGGTATTTTTAAAAACGACATAAATTCATGAATTTGAACCCTTTTTCAGGTTATGAAGACCTAAATTCATAAATTTAGGCGTTTTTAAAAATACCCAATTTTTCAAATTTTTCAAAATCTCAAATTTGAGAATTACAATTTTCACCCTTAAAATCATGACCGTTCAAGGACACCGAAAATCATAAAAGTTAAGAATCTCAAATTTGAGAATTACAATTTTCTCGCTTAAATCATGACCGTTCCAGGACACCGAAAATCATAAAAATTGGTATTTTTAAAAACGTCTTTTAAATCCGCTTTTCAGGTTTTTAAAATATATCATGTGTCTAATAATATTTCTTTAACAGGTAGCGGTTAATGCAAAATGAAAACACATTCTTTTTTCTTTTTGAAATATTTTATTCAGATGTATGTACAAGTAGTTTAGATTACAAAGTAAATATATGAGAACTAGAAAAATGTTACATTCATAAACTGGGAATGGCATTCCCATTTTTCTATTGTTACATAAAATGATTGACAATACACGACACTACGTCAAATAATATGCTAGAAGTCACACAGTATAAGAAAAAATAAAGAATGTTACATTTATAAGCTGCGAATGCTCATTCCCATTCTCTTATTCCGTCTCACAAAATAAAATGTTAATGCATGCTACTCACATAATATAGCAAAGTCTTACAATATAAGAAAAAAGCAACCACTGTTTCATTTATAAGCTGCGAATAGCATTCCCATTTTTCTATTCTGTTACATAAAATGATTGTCAATACAAACTACTCATTTTGTGTTTGGCGCTCCTGTATATGTTGTGTCTCTAATTGCTGCGTTAGTCCAGTTGACATATCAGATGTTTGATTGGATTCTTGGGAAGAAAATATCCCTGAGCTAATTTGAAGCAACTGTTCCTTTTTTTCAAATTCAAAATAATCTTCAAAATACTTAAAGTTTTTGAAAACAAAGAATATACTTAAAGTACATGTTTGAAGTTTTGTGTTAGCTTGAGAAAGGCGATATAATTTTATCAAAAACGTTACATACCTTCTTGAGAATTTAATGTTATATTCACTCTCCAACTTTTGAGTAAAGGCTACCATTGACAAATGTTCCATTGATTTTAATGTAGATATCACAAATCCTTGACAAAAAGCAATTGATAAGGAAGAATTATTGTGTACTTTTTCTTGATAAATTAGAGAATGTACTTGATGATTTTCGTCTAAAGTAAGAGAAAATTTATTAACTGCCGGTTCAACTGCAAAGTGTAATTGTTTCTTATCTTTAAATGGTATACCTAAATGTCTCTTAATTTCATTTGATATTGATTCAACTTCGTAAGAAGCAGGAAGAAAAGTTTGTATTTTCCATGTTTTGCCTTTATCAGTAGAATATCTAAATTGATCATTCACATCTTTTATAACATTTTGAATAGTGTTAAATGTGGAGAAACTAGTCAATGCAATTTGATAATTTTTATTTTGTTCTAAATGAAGAATGGGTTCTAAATTACAAGTGTGTGATGAAGTAGTTGTTATAATTTTTAACGTCGTACTAAATTTTGATGAACCCAAAATCTCTGTTAGATTTTCTAAATGATTATTAATTTTATCAAAATCTGCAGATGATAATTCTCTCGAAGACATTTTTAAACTAAAAAAATTTAAATAAATATTATAGATAAAAATCTTAAATAAAAATCATAGATAAAAATTAGAAACAACATATTTCAGCTATACTTTTATAATCCTCTTCATTTAGAATCTTCTTTTCTAACAGTCTTTTCAATATAGCATGAATTTCATTGAAACTAGAATTATGTCCTTCTTTTATTGCCGATATTAAAATATTTAGTCTATTTAGTAATTCTTGTGGATCATCTGGTAAAAATACAGTTGTTTCTGTTTTAAAACCTTTCCCTACTTTAACTCCCGTTGATAATAAATTTTCTAATTGTTTATAACGTCGTAGAGATTTTACTGCACCAACTCTATCTAACATAGCTTTATATTTTATGAGATCATCTACAGCATAATTATTTAAATCTGCTCCCCTTAAAAGATCAACAAAATTTCTATCTAAATTAAAAGCATATTTATCTGGTGAAAAAATTAAACCTCGAAAAGGTTGTGGAAATATTTCTTTTTGTCCGAGATAAAATCTAGGTATTGTTTTTCCATCTATAAATGAAATAGAATGTTCAAATTGCAAAGATTTTGGTAATTTCTTATTAATGTTTGATTCTAATAATCCATAGTCATCTAATATAGTTTTGTGCTCTGGATCTGTTATATTAATTTGTTTATCATTATTTACAAGTTCTTTTTCAAGAGTTTTAAATGGTTCGACAGTTTTTTCATAATCAGTTTTTACTTGCTCGGTTTGTTGCATTTTTTCAAACATTTCAGATTAAATACCAGCTTTTTTCATTCTATGCTGAAGATGATTTTCTTTCATAATATTTCTTTCTTTTATTAATTCTTCTAATTGTTTTATTCTTTTAAAATTATCAGCTCTAATTTTATCCATTTTTTATATTATATTTTTATATTATATTATATTTTTATATTATATTTTTATAATATTTTATTTTTTATTTTATATATATATATCAAATTTGTCTATCTTAGAAATTAGAAAATTAAAAAGGTTCAGTAGTTATTCCATCAGGTAAAATTTTTCTTTTATCATCAAATGGATCTAATGCTAATTTATGTTGTTCTTTTAAATACATTTTATGTTTCTTTGAATTAAGTCTATAATTGCATGCTGTTTTTATTTCATTATTAAATAATACATTTTTATAATCTTGAAATGTTATTTGATTAGCCACTGATGCCTTTGAAATTCCTTTTAATGTTTTATGTGTTTTAATATTATTAGTTGTATTATAACAATAACATTTAGATTTTAAAAATATAGCTTCTGTTATGAAATCTTCATTTCCTTCTAATTCATCTTTTACTTTACATAAATCAGAAGGATGAATGATATCTTTTATTTTATTAATTTCTTCATCAAGTGAAGAATTATACGGTATTGTTAATTCTAAGAAAACAGAATCGGTATCTGTAAAGTGTAATTTATAGTTTTTGACATAAGCAGGTGCTAAATAATCATATATAAATTTATACATAAATAGTTTAGCTAATTCTAATATAGCGAATCCTATAAAATTAAACTTATCATGTTTTACGCTAATTCGACGTAAATGTACAGCACATAGATTATCACTAAATCTAGTAGTTCTTTTATATGTAGGTTTCCTTGTTAAAATTTGAAACCTATCTTTATCATAAACTATTTCAATATTTTGTCTATTACGCACATTTTCTAAAGTCTTGCCATAAAATGCATTATTCATTAATTTGAAGAACACGTTTCCAAAATCATCTTTATTTCTTTTAGCTATTTTACGTTTTTCAATATTGAACTCTATATAATTTTTTAACCATTTAGATTTTCTATACTCTAGTTTTCTATGTATTTTAGTGAGAATCATTCCATGTTCTAAATACCAATCTAGCATTCTTCCTTCAACAACATACTTTCTTTTATTACTTTGTGTTAACATAAGTTTTTTTGTTGGTCTGTATTTCTTAGGAATTATAGATTTTTGATAATCTGAAAAATCTTCTATATTGGGAATTTTGTTTTCGGGACAGAAAGGAAAATATTTTGTTGCACCTTTTATATAATCAGGATATCCTAAATCAGCTTTATATATGTAACCATGATTATAATTTCCATCATATGTTTTTTGATAATCAAGATTATTACACCATTCCATCTCACCTGTTGGTAATTCTTGTATCATGCAAGAAGAATATAAGCTATTAAAATCATAATATAACAAATAGTTTTCTCTCATGATTTCATCAACTGCTGCTTGACTATCTTCATTTGATATAAGTCCTTCTATATTTTGATTAAACAATTTTTAAACTGATCACTTTCTTCTGGAGATAAAGGTTTCATTATTCCATAATCATCAGGATTTACTTTTTTATTGTAACACTGTACATAACGATTACCTAAAACTTATGAAACTCCACCTCTAATTCCAGATACAAAAAATAATAATTTATCATATGTATTTTCTTTATAATGTTTAAGTTTAACATTTGTATGTTTTAATCCTGCTAACCATGTTAAACCTGGTGTAGAATAACAATAACATGGATCTATTCCGTAATATTCTAAACACATGTCACGAAAGTTTTCAAAAAGATCAGCTAGTATTAATACATCTATCTGAAGATATTTCATTGTATAATCATACATTGTTTTACAATTTAACTCTCTCCAATTTTTTCAGCTTCTGCATAATCTTCTTCAGATAATTGTGATTTTTTAATGTTGATTTAAATTTATTTATTGGAGGAAGTTGTTTTTCTTCCATAATTTTATTCACAGAATTAAAATCTCCAGTTAAACCAGTCTTCGACTGTGAACCACAGGTTAAATATTCATACGGAAATATTCCTTTTAAAGGTTTTAAATTATATTTATTTAATATTTTACATTGTTCAGGTTTCAAAGTTTTTCCCATAACATCTAATGAATAAGGAGTAAAAAATCTAAATTCATCTAAAATTCATCTAAAATACAACCTAATTGCATTGAAAAATATTCTTCTTCTTGTTTACATAGTACATTTATTTGTTGTTTTTGTAATTTTTCAGATGAAAATAAATCTTTCATTATTAAATGGGAATCATATTTAGAACCATTATAGAAATATAGAGGAACAAAGTTATATTTAAATTTATTAGCATTAAGATTACAAGAATTATGTGCTGCACCTCTATATAATCCATTTAGATGATCATGATCTTTTACCTTATCAAGATATCTACCTCTGCCAGTTTTATAATTATTTGCAAAACCTTTTCCACAGTAATAACATTTTGTTTCATTATAAAAATGTTTCCTTTCTTCATCCGTTAATGAAATCATTGGTATATTTGTTTCAAGGAATTGTGAAAAATAATTTTGTAATTCTTCTACTTTCTTTGTAAACATTTCTGAACTATCTTCACCATAGTATTGAAAATATTCTGATTTAAATAATTCAGGATAATTTGAGTGAATGTACATTCCCCAACATAATGGTTTTTGTTCAAATAAATATTTTTCTTTACTTCGTTCAAGTGTACTTTTGTCATAATTACAAACCGAAGGTTCTAGGGCTTGGTCCGTACCATTTTCAGAATCGGGTGAAGCCCTGGAAGACATCTCCGATGTCTCGTGCTTTTGTGTTATGTTAACATTATATGCTTCGAAATCACAATATATTGTAAAGGGTACTTTATTTTTGAAATACCATTTATTGTATTCTAAATAATCATCTTTAGGAAAAGTATTTTCAACTGCTTCATTTTGTTGACAATTCTCCAAATGTCTATTCATTTCTTTTAAAGTTCTAAAGCTCGTCATACATTGGAGACAGGGAAAATTAGCATTATCTGAAGTTTTTGTAAATATAGAAACATCTTTACACAATATAAAATGACCCTGATAATATAATATATTCGCTTGTGCTGATTGTTTTGTTTGTTTTAATTTTTCAAATTTATCTTGATATATTTCATGTGTTTCATCAATTTCTTTTGTAAGATTAAACGTATTTCGATGAAAATTTTGATTTAATATTTGTAACTGATAACTATATTCTTTATTATATTGTTCTTTATATTGTTGTAGACATTTTTTTGAGATTCATTTAATTTTTTCATTTTCTTCATTATTTAATTCTTTATTGTCTTCATTATTTTCTTCATTTAATTTTTGAATTGTTTCTATCTTATTTTGATATTTATGGCCATATTCTTGTACTAATATTTTTGTTTGTTGTTGATAATCTGTTTTACATTTTTGCAAAATTTTATTTAAAGTTTGTAAGTTTTGTTGATATTCTAAAGATATATAATCGGAATCATAATTATAATTACGTCCTTTATAATTATTATGATTAATCATTATTGGTGATAATGTTTTAACAATTTGAAAATTTTCAGTACATATTATATTTCCTTGGTAAAAAATATTATGATGCATGTAATTTTCTCTATCATTATATACTATTTCTGATTGACATAAATTTTTATTATTCAAATAAAATTTTTTTGAATCTGAGTAAAATGGAGTAGTATTACCAATAGAAACATAATTCACATTTAATTCAAAAACATTTACTTCTATTAAATTTTTATTCTTTTTATGAAACTTTATTAACCTATTATAATCATATGGAAATTCATGTAAGCCATCAGAGAGATCAAATTCCTTTATATATTCTTCTTTATTATAATGACTTAGTCTCTCTTTGTGATATTCTGCAGGATGTAAATGTGCTATAATACTCCACAGAAAACAATAATCATCTTCATTTTTTATGTTAATTATTTGTGGTGAACTGAAAGGTAAAGGAACATAACTACCACCAGTATTATTTTTATATTTATCAATTACTATTTTCTTAGATAGTATTTCAACAAATCTCCAACCAGATTCACGTAACTGGGCTTCAATTATACAATTTTCTAATTTAAGTATCATTTGTTCAAATATGGGTTGTATATCATTTACATTATGAATTTCTTGTGTCTGTGTAAAATGTCCTTGTATTATTTCTTCAGTCATTCCATCGGATCCAGTTTTTGTATAAAGTACTTCTACATTCATATAACATTTGAAAGATTTCTTAAATATATTATAAAAGTTTGTTAATACATTATAAAAAATTTCATCGGTTTCATTATGTTCAACAGATTCATTAAATAAATATTTTATATTTGTTACGGCTTCATCAAATTCATCTATTTCGTTAAATTCATCAGTATCGCTAAATAAATATCTTCCATCTGGTACATGTTCATATTCACTATTAAAAACTTTTTTATATTCCGAATGTGAATAATCATCAAATATTTTTTTAACTTTTATATCAGTAGGTAATGTTTCTAGATAGTTTTTATAATTATTTAATTTTAATATATTTCCTTCATCAACTCGATCTACATTTTGTAAATGCATTTTACTTTGTAAATGAGATTGATAACTTCTTTTTGTTTGTAACTTTTTTTCACATAAGACACAATAAAACTTTTCCATTTTTTTTATTTTTTAAAGAAAAATTTGTGTTTTAATTTTTAAAGAAAAAATTCTAAAATATTTTTTAATAAATTTTTTTAATAAATTTTTTTTAATAAATTTTTTTTATAAAAAATAAAAAAATGTTTGAAGAGTATGTTTGTACCAGTTTTAAAAAATTATAGACATCCTACAAATCCACTTACTCCTAAACAGGAAGTAAAATTTTACTATCATCACAAATATATGCAATTTGTAAGAGATTATAAAGTAAAACATGGTATACCTAAATATACTAAAACAAAGGTTTTTCACCTTTGTCTTCGAAGTTTTAGAGTATTCTTGGCTTTTAATAATTTATGGTGGTTAATCAATAAAGATAACTTAACAGTATATGATTTAAAAACATTAAATAAATTAAATCTTCATCCATATATTTACAATTTTAAAACAAAATATTATAAAAGAAATTAAAAGATAAATTAGAAAATATTTTTTAGTTCATTATAAAAAATATATATAATGGTAATATTATAAATATATATCTGTAAAATTATGATAAATTTGTTTAATTATTAAGTATTTCACTAACACCATTTATTAATGGTTTCATATCATTATATGTTTTTTTGGCTTCATCAAATGTAGATTTGGCATCAGAAAATGTAGATTTAACATCAGATATTATTGGTGTTGCTTTTCTTAAGCCGTTTCTAACATCATCTATTGCAGTTTTCAAGTAGTTTAATGTTTCATTATCTTGTAATCTGTTGGGTATTGGTATACCAAATTTTGCATTTAAATAATGATCAAAATCAAAATAAAATGTATCAGGAATAATTTTTAGTGGTACTTTTGATTCAGATTCTAAAAAGATAATTATTTGTTCTATAACTTGATTTGATAAATGTTTTGTATTTGCATATATTCTAATAACAAAATCTTGAGAGTTATTATAGATTTCATGTTCAGTATCTACTAATATATTCAAATCTTTATCATATACTTGCATATGTTCACTTATGGTGTCAACACGTATTATTCCATATTTATGTTGTGTATAATATGATAAAGGCATATTTATTTTATAATTTTTATTAATATCATTAAAGAATGCTGCATTATTTTGTGTAGTTGTAAAAAATGTTTGAATGTTTTCTCTAATCTTATTATCTACATCACAAGCTTTATGAGCTAATACAACTATTTGAATATCTTGATGTCTTCCTTTTGTAAATATTTCTGACATATTTTTTTGTTTTGATAAACTTGCAACATCATCTAAAATTAATAAAGATTTATTTTCAGGTGTACCAGCAAAACTTTCCATATCTTGTAACTCATCTAATTGTTTATCATCATAAACGTTTGTAAAAGTTAGCCATTCAGAAGTATGCATACAAAAAATATGTACTTGTGTTTCATCCTTATAATATTTCTTTATATATTTTTTAATAAACGTAGTCTTACCACTTCGAGTTTTACCGTAAACAATGAAATGTAAATTTTCTTGATACATTTTACCTTGTTTAATATTTTTATTATTAGTTTTATCCTTAATCTTATCCTCATCAGTTTTCCATCCTTTAAAATTTTTTATTTCTTGTTTATAAAAATTTATCCTCTTTTGTTCCTGTGTTAGAAAGTAACCCCATTGATTTCCAATACATATAACAAGATGATAAATAAAAAATATTAAAATACATGCAAATAATATTTTTATACAATGAAATTTTAAAAAATTCCAAAGACGTGTAAGATCTGATTGTGCTATTTTTTTAATAGGAGGTGAATTAAGGGGTAGTGTCTCTAAATATTTTTTATTATATATATTATTATCTATAGTATTATATCTAGGATTATCTATAATATTATTAATATCTTTTACATATTCTACTTCGTCTTTATTTAGATTCGGATCTTGAGGGGATAGTGTATCTTGAAACTTAGTGTTATTTATATAATTATATATCATTTCATTTAATACATTAAGAGATTTATGACGACTTAGATTACTTTTATTACTTTTTTCACTTTTATTACTTTTAATTATAGCCGATGAATATAAATCTTCCAAATTTTCGCTTTTGTTCATTTAATATTTTTAAAATAAAAAATTTAGGAATTATTATTTTTTAATTCCGGACTCGCATTCTGACACTCTTATGAGTGTTTTTAATCTCTCTAGCACCTCCGGAATGTATATGTATTTTTGTTCCTATACTCAAAAGAAGTATGTTCCGAACCTCTCTTCTCCTCCGGAATGCATAAGAATATTTTAATAAAATAATATTTTATTCTTTATAAAAAGTAATATTTTAATATTTATAAGACTATTTTTAGTAGAAATACAACTATTTTAATATATGTAAGACTGTTTAATAGAAATACAACTATTTTAATATATATAAGACTATTTTAATATATATAAGACTATTTTAATATATAAGACTATTTTAATAATAAAAAGTAATTTTTTATCTAATATAAATTATTATTATTATTATTATTTTGATAGAAATTATTATTATTATGATATAAATTATTATTATGTTGATTAAGATCTTGATTAAGTTTTGGACATAGTGTTACATGTCGCGGAAAATTTTTCTTTAATATAATTTTTTGACAACCTCTACATTTAACTTTTTATTTTAAACAATCCTTACACTGATATTTACTATCATAAAACTCTGTCTTAGGTTTAGTAATTTGACAACTTGTACATTGTCTTGTTGAACTTATACAAGAATTATAATGATTAGTAATTCCTTGAATTGTAAAATATTTATTACAATTACGACATAACTGATCTTTTAATTTATCTTTTTTATCTATTTTAACCTCTTCTGGTTGTTCGCATAAATTTAAATGACCTGCAAAATTTTTAGACGTTATATTTTATTACAACCGGGACATTTTTTCGTATTACCTTTCACAGATTTATTATTATTTTCTTCATAATTATTATTATCTACATAATTATTATTTTGTCTAGGTGTATTTTTTCTAGCAGTATAAAGATTTTGTCCTTGATCTGAAATAAATAAATGTTTTAATTTTTTGTAATGGTTGCTCCAGTTGATTATTATTAGGATGAATATTATCATACTGTTTTTTATAAAAGTTACTTCGATTAATTTTTCCACATGATGTATTTTTCATATGAGTAAACAACATAGTTGGGGTTAAAAAATCTACTCCACAAACTTGACAAATTTTAGTCATTTCCATTTTTTATTTTTATTAGAAAAAATTTTATTTTTTTTATTTTTATTAGAAAAAATTTTATTTTTTTCTCATTAAATAAAAAAAAAATTTATTGTAAAAAAATGATGTTACCAAATGTTGGTGGAGGTGCATATATCCCGAATAATCGTGAATTAGAAATAGAAATAGAAAATTATATCATGAAAACTGGAGACGTTTTATCTGGTCCATTGCATCTTTCTATTCTTCCGCAACAAAATACAGAGTTAACAAATAAACAATATGTTGATACACAAATCAATGACTTAAAGGAAAAATATATAAACGATGTTATGGTCCACTGATGAATGAATTAAAGTTGCTAAAACTTAATGACAAATCATTAAACGAAAAATTATTAAAACTTGATAAAAAGGATAGAGAGCTAGAAGCAGATATAGCAAAACTTTTTAAAAAGATTTCAGAACAATCAAAAATTTTAATATTACTTTCTTTAAATTTAAAATCTGCAGTCATTAAAAAAAAACATCAGATAAAATTATTGAAAGAACAATTAGAAGATGAAATAGAAAAACTACCTGAAAGAATTAAAAAAAATTTAAAGCATTTACAAACTACATAGCTGTGGGGACTGACAGTAAACATAATGAAAATAAAAATAATGAAAAAACAATTGAAGAAATAAGAGGTAATGGTGTGAGCAGCAACCTTCGGTCTAACCAGCAAAGCTGTAGCGGAGCTGGTCTAGCAAAATTCTAAAATTAGATTTAGTAAAATTTTTCTGTGTATGAGAAAAAACAAAAAGTCAAATTATTTTTTATAAAAATGTCTTTGCTTTGACGATCCTCCGTTCGTCAGTTATAATCAAAAAAAGAATGACTATATAAGAATTGCTATGAATCCCGGAACTTCCAGTAGAGTAAATACTGGAGGAGATTTAATTTTTGAAGTTGATAATCAGCAGAGTTATTTATATTTACCCGATTCGTTTTTACACTGTGAATATTCTTTGTATAGTGATGCCAATTTTACAACACCATTACCAGATACCGATAATATTGCACTAGAGAATAATTTCTTTCCAAGATTATTTACACAAATGCGTTTAGATGTTGAAACTCAAAATATAGAAACAATAAGTGATTCTCCAGGTGTAATTGATACAATGCTTAGATTTGTAACAATTGGTGAAAATAATAAAAAGTATGAAATCGAAGGTTGGTTTCCTGATACTAATGATGGTATAATTGTTGATGATTTAACTCACGCTGGAACAGATGCCGCAGGAATTGCGAAAGATGTAGAAAATATTGCAAAACATTTAAATAAAACAAATAATGATGCATATAAAGAAAGACGTGAATTTAACAAGAAAAGTAAACAGACAGTAAATTGGTCATTGTCTTGTCATTGGTCATTCGGTTATTTAGATTATGACAAAATATCATATCAATTAAAATTTAAGTTAATAATTCATCATACAACAAATAATGAATTAATCTTTTTTGGCAAGACTGGAAAAAAAGCATATTTAAAAATTGTTAGACTTGAATGGTGGATAAATCATATTACTCCTAGTTTAGAGGTTCAAAAAGCTATTGCAAATAGATTAAACACAAACAAACCAATTCCAGTTTGTTTTATGAAGCGTACTGCTAGTTCAGTAACTTTTTCCGAACAAAGATTTAACTGGCATTTTACTAGAACTTCGAATACTCCAAGATATTTATTACTAACATTTCAAAGAAATAATTCTCCAAGTTTTGATAAGAACAATAATCTCTTCCATATTAATTCAATTCGAAGTTTACAAGTTTCATTAAATCAAACCCGATATCCAATTGATCCATTAAGATTCGATGATACCAATAATCAATTTATGGAAGGATATGATTCTTATCGAAATCTTTGTATAGAATTTGGAGTTGAACCACAATTAACTCCTGGAGATTGGAGACATTTATATCCAATTTTCTGTTCCGATTTAAGTGCACAATCAGAAGATATTATTAAAAATGGTTGTGATGTAACAATTAATATTGAAAAGAAAGATTCCACAACTTCATTGATGGCTTATGGTTCATTGCTAGAAGATGCAAAATATTCTATTGAAGTTCTTAATGGAAAGATGGCTAGGATATGCTAAAGCCCAAGACTTCGTTGATTAATTAATTTTTTGAGAACTTAAATTTTTTTTCATAACTAGAATAGATTAAAATTTTTTTCATAACTAGAATAGATTAAAAATTCTTAACTTAAAATTTTTTGTTAGCTAAAATAGATTAAAATTTTTAATAAATTAAAAATTCTTAACTTAAAATTTTTTTATTAAAAATGTCGCAAGCGAAAAGTAATAATAATAAAACTGTTGAATTAAAATTACGTAATATTGTTGACAAAAATACCCCTAAAACTATTACTATTAATAAAAAAAAGTATTACATAAGTAAACCAATGATAGAGAATATTAAATTACAAGAAGAAAAGAATGGCGGAATTCTCCCATTAATTCCTCTAATAATAGGAGGCATAGCAGCAGCAGGAAGTGTTGCAGGTGGGACAGCTGGTATTGTCCAAGCAGTAAATAAAAATAAATCAGAGAAGGCAGCATTAGAAGAACAAAAACGTCATAATAGAGAGTTAGAGAAAGTTGCTAGAGGTGACGGAATAGTAGATAATTTCATTAGTAAACAAAATTTAGTTGATGAAGGAAAACAAGTCCTTAAAAATATTCTCCACAATGTTGATGATTTAATTGAAATTAAAGAAACTAAAGATGGTTCTGGAATATATCTAAGTCCTAGTATGATTCGGTAATAACCTCAGGAGCTTTGGTCCTTTAGTTCTTTTCGGTAAAACAATTATTTCATTTTATCTTTTAAAATGAATTCTACAATTCCGAAAATTTAATTAAATTAAAAATTGCTAATTTAGATTTATTAAATTATCTATTAAACAAAAATAAAAACTCAAATTGTAAAATTTATGAAGGTAACGACCTACAAAAAACATTAGAAAACTTTCCTGGATTTATTTGGAGTAAATATTCGAAGAAAAACATCTTCCTGGTCATTCATATGCCGGCCCAGGAAACTCGATCAGATATAAGACTAGATGAGAATAATAATCCAAAACCAGGTGAAGAACAATAAATAGAGTAGACGCCGCCGCTTAGAGACATGATTTAGCTTATCGAAATCATGACCTAAGTTCTCGACATGCAGCTGATAAGAAGATGATTCAAGAATTAGATAATATTCAAAATCCTACATTTAGAGAAAAAATTGAAAGAATGCTTGTTAAGAAAGCTTTACAAGCTAAAATATTATTCGGTCTGGGTTTAAATTAAACGACAGCAAAGCTGTCTGAGAGCAACGCTCGAACCTACGCGTCTGAAATCCATAAAGAACATAGAAGGCCTAAATATTTATTGAAAGTAAAAGTATTTAATAAAGATGATATTTGGAGTGCTGATCTTATTCATATGCCGAATGATTCTGATTATAAATACGCATTGACCATTATAGATTTATATACACGATACGCTTGGGTAAAGCCTTTAAAAAATAAAAGTGGTCTATCAGTTAAATATGCGTTTGAAGAAATCTTTAAAGAAAGTAAGAGAAAGCCAAAAAATTGTTTGTTGATAAAGGGTCGGAATTTTATAACCGAAACGTTCAGCCACCATTTGAAACTGTTTATTCAACTGAAAATGCAGGGAGGCCGTAGTGATAGAAAGATTCAATCGGACGTTAAAAAATAAATTATTCAAGAAATTTACTGAGCAAAGAAATCAGAAATGGTTGAAGATATTACCAGGAGTTGTTAGAAGAGTACAATAATAAAGTTCATTCTGGTATTGAAAGAAACTCCAAAGAATGCTTCTGACGACCCTGATTAATACGAAAGAAAATATTCGAAAATAATTTATTCGAACGAAATAATTATTCGAATGAGAGTAATCCGAATTTGCAGAATCTTAAGCCGAATTTAAAATTGGTGATAGAGTTTAGAATATTTAAGTATAAGAATAAATTTGAAAAAGGCTTTGTTGGCTATTGGACGAAAGAGATATTTGAAGAGTTTGTAAAATAAGATCAAAACTTATCCGATTACTTACGAAATCAAAGATTTAGATGATGAAGATATTAAGAGACCGATTTTATCAAAATGAATTACAACGAAGTGATTTTTAATTATCATTATTATCATTCAATTCTAACATAATATCTAGAAATGGTACTCCTTCCTGTAATTTCAATAAAACATAAAGTACATAATTGACACAATAAGTAGTTCCCGGTTTTTGAATTTGAAATTGTTGATTATAAGTTCCATTGCCAAGTAATTTTTTGACTTCGTTTATTGGAGGCAATCCATAAGAGTCAAAATGTAATTATCTCGCATTTTATTTCTATGCCCCGTTGACCAATGTACAAACCTTTTTCATGTCTGACGTATGAAGATTTGTTATGAAAATTTATAATTATTGTTAGCTTATTTTTTAGGAAATTGTAATTCGTCTCTCATCCAATATTTGAAAAATTCTTTATTCCCAATTTGACTTCATCATCCTCAGTTCTCGTAAATATTTTCACACAATTTTGAAGTTTATTAAATTCCAATTCAGTTAAATTATTATACTCATTAATTTGTTTTTACCGGATTTGTTTTTATCAGATCATACAACCACGCAGTGCAGACGTATCGGTGACTCTCTTGCAAATTGTGATTTTCTCCTAATTTATCACGTTTAGCGAATATCTACACTGACGAATTTGATATCATTCGATTCGACGTTGCCTGGTGTACAAGTTGCTCAACTTTTTATTGTTTGATATTGTCTTGATTTTCCACTATTTTTGATTTTTTCCATTTTGAATACACATCATTCTTCGACAACTTACTGAATCATGGCGTCCAGGAAGAACAGCGATTTCTCGATCAATATCTCATTGTGCCAGGTTTGCAACAATGGAATAGATGGTGAGCTTTTGCGCTGTCACCTTTGCAAGAAGCCGGTACACATAAAGCGTGAATGTAGTGGTCTACCTTCAGCTGCTAGCAAAGTGATCTTGAACAATGAAAGTGTGTCATTTGCTTGCGATTCGTGCAAGTCCATTGACATCCATGGTCTATTACAACGCTTCGTGAAAGTTGAATCCGAGCTGCAATGTATGCATGAACAATTGAACACAAAGCTATGCATGGATTTTTCAACCATTATAGACAGAACCTTAAATGAATTTACTGAAAGACAGAACAAAAGGAACAATCTAATTGTCTTCGGCTTGGAAGAAACTTGTTTGATTCTGGCGACACCGATGAGCACGACAAGGAACAATTATGTAACATACTTGAATCTGTTGATGCTCCCAAAGACAGTGTGGTGGTGTGCTCTCGTCTCGGCAAACGTGGTCGTAGATGTAGACCGTTGAAGGTTTGCTTTCGAAGTTATGAAGATAAAATGCGCTTCTTCAGCCAAAGGTACAAGATGAAGGAATACAATGAAAGAAACAAATGTCGTGTGTCTATTCGCCACGACAAAACGAAAGCTCAGTTAGAGCACGATAAGCTTTTGTTCGAAGAATTTCAAGAACGGAAGAGGCTTGGACACAATGTTGCAATTCGTCAAGGTAAAATTATAGAAATGACTGACAAGCGCCAGTTCTCAAGACTTGCTTGCCATCTCTGTGTTTCTTCATTGCAAGATCACTCATGAATAAAATGGACGAACTGTCAATTTTCGTTAATACTCGTTCACCGGACATTCTGTGCGTTGTAGAGACATGGTTGGGTTCTCAAGATTGTGACGACTCTATTTCTGTCAAAAGCTATAGTATATTTCGTGCCGATAGAAATACTGGAGCCAATGGTGGAGGTATAGCTTGTTGGATTCACAATTCTTTTGTCTCTGAGCTGCTTTTTTGCCAATCTGAATTATCTGAAGTTGAAGTTGCAATCATCCGAATTTGGAAACAGCATTTTCACTGTGTATTAGTGATCTTATATTTTCCGCATGGAGGTCGCCTGAACGCAAATGTTTCTAGTGTGTTGAGTAATTACATCGTTGCAATAGTTGACGATCTGCTGGTGAAGTATCCTGATTATTCAGTGTACATGACTGGGGACTTCAATCTTCTCGACTCTTCATATTTCCAATCATCATTTGGTATTAGCAATTTAATTCAAGAGCCTACAAGAAATGAAAGCATTTTGGATCTCATACTTATTCCTGAAGATTACATCAGCTTGTATCATAAGCCCGAGATTCTGCCACCTATCTCGACAAGTGACCACAACGTGCTTTTTCTCAGACCGCTTTCATCTTTCCCAAATGATGAAAATTACATCAAAGTGCTTGATTTTCGAGATTCTTTTGTGCAACGTGCATCACGTTTACTGGATGTTAACTGGGACAGTCTACTTGACAACCTGGACCTAAATGAGGCTTGTGAGATATTTTATACATGTTTAAACAATGCCATTAATTCCTTGCCATTGGATTTGGTCAAAAGAAAATCCACGGAAAAGCCATGGATCACCTATGTGATAAAAGCCAATATTAACAAGAGGTTTCAAGCTTACAAGGAAAAGAATTGGACATTGTTTGCCCACTACAAAGACAAGGTTCGACAAATGATCTATGCTGCAAAAAGGGAATGGAGTAAGCAATACCTTTCTACAAAGTCTATTTGGGATATTAAGAAAATTCTCAGTGGCTGTGCTACAGTCAATTCTAACTGGCTATCTCAATGTGATCCTGACATGACAATAGATGACATTTTGCAAATTACAAATTACAAATTTTGTGCGGCGTTTGTGCGTGATTTGCCGGATAAAGTGCACCTACCATTCACGGTTCCTCTTCAGTTTGTTGAAAGTCATGTGGAATTACTGTTGACACGTGTCCGACCGAGTACAAGTCCTGGATCTGATGAAGTCCCTTCGATGGCATGGTCTAAATTCGCTCATTTTATTTCTAAGCCTTTGACAATACTCTACAACAAATGTCTATGTTCTACTGATCTCCCAAGTGTGTGGAAGAAGGCTAATGTGATATTGTTTCCGATGTCAAGTCCTCCAAATTTAGATCGAATTCGTCCCATTTCTCTATTGCCTATACCAGAGCGCTTATTTGAAAAAGAACTTCTTAAACATGTTGGTGGCAATATATCAGAACACATTGATGCGCAGCAGTTTGGTTACCGCAAGAAGTCGTCGACAACATGTGCTTTATTAAATGTTGAGGATTTTGTCACACGTACTCTTCAAATGCCTGACGTAATTGCTTGTCACCTGCTGTCCTTGGATTTAGAAAAGGGGTTTGACAGGATTTCTCATCGTTTGCTGATAGACAAAATGCTGCGAAATCGTCTTAATCCGTTTCTCATATCCTTTATGACGAATTATCTAACCTCAAGATACCAAAGGACAAGATGGAAGGACCGTCACAGTGAGTATCTGCCAGTCACGGGTGGATTACCACAGGGCTCGTCCATCGGCCCCTCCATGTTTGCATTCTTCGCAGCTGATTTGCTCATTCAAAATAGTCATGATGTTTTACTAACAAAGTATGCAGACGATATAGTTGTCGTTGGAGCAATACGGAAAGGCTACTTACAGAGCCCTGTGCTCAATGCGCTTACTGACATCGCCACTTGGATAACGGAGAATCAAATGGAGGTTAAGACGGAAAAGTTTTCTCAGATTTTCTTCCGACCCTCCAAGGCTCATGCTTGCGAATGTCTATGCATTCCCAATGTTCCTATTCAAACGGAATTTAAGTTTCTTGGTGTGACTATGCATGAAAGTTTCAAGTGGCATTTACATGTTCAGAACATTACAAAAAGAGCTTCATCTAGACTGTCCGTGTTAAGACAATTAAGGACTTTTATCAGTTGTGAGGACTTAGTCAGTATATATAACAATTGCATCAGGAGCATCCTCGAGTATGCGGCACCTATGTTCTGCCATCTTCAAGTGAAGGATAATGTTCTGTTAGACAAAGTTCAGTCCCGAGCCCACAAAATTATCTGTGGTGTCTCAAATTGTGATTGTGAAAACTTTTTGCCACTAGATTATCGCAGAAACATTTTGGGAATTCGACTGTTCCAGAGCTTGGTGAATGACGAATCGCATCCCCTGCATCACTTGTCTCCAGAAGTCAACCTCCATTCAAAGACATATCGCATGCCAAAAGTGATGGCTTCAATTCGTGATAAATCCTTCATAGTTTCCATGATACGTCTGTCAAATAGCGGTTTTTTCTAACTGTTGAGTCTTTCGATTGTGTTTTTGTTAATGTCTTTTTCCAATCATAGAAATGTGTGTATCTTTTTACTTTTCGTGCCTCACGATTTTCAGTAATGAGGCTTTTGATAAATATACGATTATTGTTATTATTATTTAAGTTTTTTAATTTCATCTTCATCTTTTGATCGTTTAATTTTAATCATATCACTTAACAAACGTGTTTCTAATTCTTTCAATCTTTGTTTCGGTAAGCAACATATAAATTTATTAAAATTAATAGCTCCTACAGCATAAGGAATAGGATGAGCTGTTGAACAGTTAAGATCAAGAAAAGTTTCGAGATCAAAAATATATGTTGAACCATAGTCAATTTTTTTCTTTGTAATGATTTTATATGGATGCGTTGTTAGATTTTCATCAGTAACTGTTTTATATAACTTTCGTGAAAATAATTGTAATAAACATAATTATGAAACGTTTCAATTCCTCTAGGATTTAAATGACGATTGGCAGGACTATAATATTGAACACATTCTCCAAAATATTTATTGAATTGAGAAAATTTGCAGTTTGACATTACTCCTGTTCTAGATGTGGCTTTCTCTTAATATAAAAAATTATTAAACATTTCTTTCATCATTTCTCCTTGTTCTTCATTAAAACCTCGTAAAACATTATAACATTTTGTAAAACAAAAATCTTCAGAAGGAATATAACAATATTCGCCGAAATATTCTTTGACTCTATATTTCATATTAATACCTGCACCTCTATGTGATCTTTGTACTAGCTTCATTCCAAATTCCTCATATTTAATATCACCTGTAAAAATTCATTCCTGACTATCTGATTTCTCATCCAGATTGGAAAACCATGTTTCAAATGATTTTTTATTACAGGAGGTTACGTAAAAATTTTGAATTACATTTTCCTGATCTTTAATAACTTTTCCAAGTAAATTAATAATTTTATCATTTGCTAAAAGTTTCCGCATATCATTTACTACATTAATAAAAGATACATTTTCATATTTAATTTCATTTGGATTAAATAAATTACATAGATCGTCACCAAGTTTATCCTTAATTCTATCATCAAAAAAGATATCAGTAACATGAGTTTCTAATATGTCTTTTGTTCCACGTTTCTGTTTTTTAATACTACGTTTCTGTTTTTTAATACGTTTACTACGTTTAATTTGTGCATCAAACTCTGCAATTTGTTTCTTGTTTAATTCATCAATCCTAGACGTTAGTCCGAGAGACATTTCACGATTCATATTTTCTAAAAGAAAAAATGTATTTTTTAAAAGAAAAATGTATTTTTACATATACACAGAAATATTAAATTGATGTAATGTTTCTAATTTATGCTTTGTTAAATTTCCTTTCTTCACCAACCACCATAAATTATTGTATGCTAGAAATACTCTGAAACTTCGTAAACACAAGGGAAAGGTGTTTGATTTAACACACGGTTTGATACCATGTTTTGTTTTATAATCTGTAACGAACGCTACGTATTTATGATGATAATAAAATCTAACTTCTTTCTTCGAATTGACAGGGTTTGTAGGATGACGATAATGTTTTAAAACTGGTACATGTTCTATCTTGTAAGCATTCAACATATTTTTATTAATAAAAAAATTTATAAGAAAAAATTATTCGATCACTCCGCGAAAATATTTTCTATAACTCTGTCATGAATTTTTTTATCAATATTAATTGTAATGAAGCCATAATCTTCTGACTAAGCATTGTTACACGATTGTTTAAATTTATCTTTATTTCTTACTCATAAATCTCTTAACAAATCACTTAAGTTTCTTGCATTTATTTCAAATAGTATAAATATATTTGCTTTCTTTCTAATTAGACTTCCATCTAATGAATACATACTTTGTGTTAAATAAAAAACACTAAAGTTATTATGTCTACCTCTTGTGAAATAATTTCTCTGAACTGACTGATTTCTATCATTAACACAATCATCAAAAATTACACAATGTTTCATTGTTTTATCTAGTTTACTAGGATCTTGCATATTACCACTTTCATCTATTAATTGTATTTTTATATGCTTATTTTTATTGGATTCTACTAACTGATTATTTTTTGCTGCTTCTTCACACCACGAACTTATTTCTTCTTCATATTCAGATTTTTCATATTCTTTGAATAATGAAGCAATTGCTGTTTTTTAAAGATTATTTTCAAATCCATATTTTAAAAATTGATAGACGGGTTGTTCTGCTGTTGTTGTATAAATTATAAGATTGTTATAATCTAAAAAGATGGGTGTCGTGAGAATTTTAAATAATAGATGTGTTTTACCACAACCTGATATTCCACAAATAACTGACAAAACTTTATTAGATAAATTTGGATGATTAAATTTGAGTTTTTTTATTTAATGGGGCACTTCACTCATTTTTTAATAAAAAAATTTTATTTTTAAGAAGAAGAAAATTAAGCTTCTCTAACCAAAAGATCTATCATAATCTCTTCACCTCCTTTTCATCAGTGATTCTAATGTTAATGTTGTTAATAGTTTTTCTTGTAATAGGGAAATATATTAATGTTTGTGGAAATACATTTAATCTATAACCAATGGGTACAGTAAAAGCTGGAAAACTGAATATTAAATTTGACAATTTACCATTTATATATCCTCCTTCAATAATGTCACAATGTACAACAATTGAATTTATTTCAGTTATTTTTGGAATCTTCTCACCTAGATGATAACCTTGACTATACGTTTGTTTATTAAATCCTAATAGTTTTGACAATGATCTATCATGATTAAAATCAACTTGATGATTTTCGTCTAAAGTAAGAGAAAATTTATTAACTGTCGGTTCAACTGCAAAATGTAATTGTTTCTTATCTTTCAATGGTATACCTAAATGTCTCTTAATTTCATTTGATATTGATTCAATTTCGTAAGAACCAGGAAGAAAAGTTAGTATTTTCCATGTTTTACCTTTATCAGTAGAATATCTAAATTGATCATTCACATCTTTGATAACGTTTTGAATAGTGTTAAATGTGGAGAAACTAGTCAATGCAATTTGGTACTTTATATTTTGTTCCAAATGTAGAATGGGTTCTAAATTATAAGTGTGTGATGAAGTAGTTGTTATAATTTTTAACGTCGTACTAAATTTTGATGAACCCAAAATCTCTGTCAAATTTTCTAAATGATTATTAATTTTGTCTAAATCTGCTGAACACATTTTTTAGTTAAAATTTTGAATAAATATTGTTTTATAAAAAAATTAAAAACAACAACATATTTCAGCTATACTTTTATAATCCTCTTCATTTAGAATCTTCTTTTCTAACAGTCTTTTCAATATAGCATGAATTTCATTGAAACTAGAATTATGTCCTTCTTTTATTGCAGATATTAAAATATTTAATCTATTTAGTAATTCTTGTGGATCATCTGGTAAGAATACAGTTGTTTCTGTTTTAAAACCCTTTAACTCCCGTTGATAATAAATTTTCTAATTGTTTATAACGTCTAAGAAATTTTGCTGCACCAACTCTATCTAACATAGCTTTATATTTTATGAGATCTTCTACAGCATAATTATTTAAATCTGCTCCTCTTAAAAGATCAACAAAATTTCTATCAAAACTAAAAGGAGATATATCTGGTTAAAAAATTAAACCTCGAAAAGGTTGTGGAAATATTTCTTTTTGTCCGAGATAAAATCTAGGTATTGTTTTTCCATCTATAGATGAAATAGAATGTTCAAATTGCGTAGATTTTGGTAATTTCTTATTAATGTTTGATTCTAGTAAACCATAGTCATCTAATATAGTTTTGTGAGCTGGATCTGTTATATTAATTTGTTTATCATTATTTGTACTTTCTTTTTCAAGAGTTTTAAATGGTTCCATAGTTTTTTCAAAATCAGTTTTTACTTGCTCGGTTTGCTGCATTTTATCCAAACATATCAGATTGAATACCAGCTTTTATCATTCTATACTGAAGATGATTTTCTTTCATAATATTTCTTTGTTTTGTTAACTCTTCTAATTGTTTAATTCTAATAAAATTATCAGCTCTAATTTTATCCATTTTTATATTATATTTTAATATTTTTTTTATTTTTATATTATTTTTTATTATATTTTTCATATTATATTTTTATATTATATTTTTTTTTGATATAATATTTGAATTTTGTGGTACCATTGGAATACAGCAAAAACATTTTACTGAACAAATTATTTTTTTATTGCTGTGGCGTCCGACATCTTTTCGTTTTAAGTTTTGTTTAATAAAGTTTTGCTTAAATTTTCGCTTGAAGTTTTTAGCTCTTCTAAAAAAATTTTTATCATTTTCTTCATTAGAAATTTTACCATCACTAGAAATTTTGCCATCCTGTTTATTCTTGTCATCAACTTTTTCTGACTGTAATTGAAATGATATGTGATTTACTTTATTAGCTATTTGATCAAATTTTTCAATCTCATCTAACGCAATAACATTATCATCACATACTCTTTGAAAGTGGTAATTTAATTTGTCGTAGACTTCTTTAATATGTAAATGTTTAGTTTTTAATGATTTTCGTTTCTTAGTTATTAAAGATTTATCTAACATTGTAACAAGTGAAGTTGTAAAAACACCCGTACCTGATAAAGCAGTAGCAACTACTGGAATTACTAAAACACCTGAAGATATAACAATTGTTAAAGCACCTAGACTTATTGTTAAGAATATGCCAATTCCTTCTGTTACATTCTTAACTTTAGACCATCTCTTTCTTAATTTATCATAATGCTCTAATCTTAATAATAATTGAGATTCCTTATCTTTCATATACCTAACTCTATCTTTGTGTTTTTCTTTATTCATTTTTTCAATGTTCAATTCAGTTATTTTAAAATTGTGATAACGAAGGATATATTCTTGCGGTTTCTTCCATTTTCGTCGTCGCCGTCCCCGTTGAGGTTTCTTCCATTTTTGAGGTTTTCATTTTTTAAGAAATATTTTGAATACAATCTTCTGGTATATTGTGACAATGTGCAATTATTAGACAACTTAAATTTTCATCTGCCTAAATTTTCGACCACGGGATATTTTTTAGATTACGTGATATTTTGAGACAACTTAAATTTTCGTCTCCGTGAAGTTTTCGATATTTTTCGACCACGTGATATTTTTCGTCCGCCTAAATTTTCGAAATTTGGAGACTACCTAAATTTTTGAAAATTTGATTTTTCGAAAATTTGTCACTACCCAAATTTTTGAAATTTGGAGACTACCTAAATTTTGAAAACCTCGCAAGGTGTGACATCCGGTGCGAGCGAAGCGAAGCGACGCGCTGGATGTCAAACCCTATACTACTCAGGCCAACGTCATTACAGGAAATGAGACTTTCAATTGAGGACACACTGACAAACATTCCAAATGACATGATCAAAAAGTGTTATCTTGAATTCGTGCGGCGCTGTGAGGTGTGCATCCAAGAAGAAGGACGTCATATTGAACACAGTGTAATACGTGTATTCATTTATTTTTTCAATGCTTGTCCAAATAAATAGAATTTTTCATTCATTAAAATCTTTTACAGTTTAAAAAATAGGCAAAGGATTTGGTGTAATACGTATGCTTATTCTTTAATCATTTGAAAAAAAGAGAGACTTCAGAAAAAATCACCATTTAAAAATATGTTTCCTTTCACATGAAAAGTTGCAACTTTCTGCAAACGGAGACAAGGCAGAAGCGACAAGAAACAGATACAGAAACAGAGACACAGACACAGACATATGAAACACCCTGTATTTTGTTCTCTTAGCTTCGGTAAGCATACAAGTTATTCTTCATTTTCTTCGGCGGAAAACGTTTAATGCTTGACAGGTAAATACAACTCCAAGTTGAGCAACAGCAATAGCATGCTTGGAATATCGAATATCGTGTGTCGATAAGGTTGTTAGCCGTTCTGTTGAGCATTTCATAGTGATGTCTGTGCAGTCCGTTTCATAAAAAGTGGATCATCCTAAAATTTGACTAAATAAAACATAAGTATGACACAGAAAGCATTTTTCATGTTATTTCATGTCCCTAATATATTTAAATGTCCTTATATAATCTGATAAGCTATGATACAGTAACGGTTCTTAAGAAGCTAATATTTTGTGGCCCTACCCTTATTGTCAATGACATTACCAATTCGTCTAGGCATTGATTCGCTGATATCGTTGATTTTTGACTGATCTAACTTTCTCCACTCTCTTTTTAATAGTGACGTAAGTTGTGATACGCCATCTGTAGGTAGCAGTGAACGACGAACGTTACGTTTTAGAATGCTCCATACATTTTCTATGGGATTCAGATCAGGAGAACGAGCTGGCCAAGATAATGTCCTAAGCCCTAATTGAGACTTGCATAAGTTGACTCTACTACTCCTGTGACACGTAGCATTATCATCCATAAATAACCAAGTCGATGGATCACCAAGTTGATCTGTCATTTGGCCAATGTTCATTCGTAAAACATTCACATAGCGTTCAGAATTCATGGTTCCTTGCTGTATGTGAAGTTCAGAGCGGCCATTGGTCCAAATGCCAGCCCAAATCAGTAGAGTCGCACCACCTTGTACCCGGGGACGATGTAAATGTCTCGGAATTTCCTGATCAGATTTTATCCATAATCTCAATCGACCATCACTATCCTTCAGACGGACTGATGCCTCATCAGACCAGACAACCCGATCCCATTGATTTCGCCGGTGACAATGACTCATTGCCCATCTGAGACGTCTTTTTGTATGCTGATCTGATAATTCGATCTGAGAGGGCCTCTTACAGCTCTTGAAATTCGACTCAATAAGTCTTCTACGAATAGTGGACTTAGAAATAGACGAGTCTAGTGTAGCCATCTCAGTTAACAAGAGACTTGGATCAACTTTAACAAATCTCAAAATTAGGCGGTCTCTACGTTTGGATGTTTTGCGTGGACGGCCAGAGCCCTCTTTACGACAGAGTCGAAAATCATCATTATGCCATCGATGCACATTTGTGTAAGGGACATTTAGTCACTTGCTTGTAGCTCGCAAAGAAAACCCTAGTTCTAGCAATTAGGTTGACATTTTGCCTTTTGTGAATGCGATCTCGTTATTGTTCATTTGTGCTTTGTATTGTTTTCAACCGGTAAGAGATAGATTTCTAGCTGAAAGCAATCAGGAGTGCTGCCAACACCACCGCAACGAAGTCAGGAAGCTATGGAACATGAAGTCCAGTTAATCACATGTAGCAGTTACATTATTGTTGATGAATAATGGTGCTATACTGGCTCTGATTGACCGATTTTCTTTATTTTTGTTTTGCTTGATAGCTTTTGGCTTGTAGAACAGCATATTACATAACAAAGGAAACAAATGTAATTTTATAAGAGTGAGGTATGATTTTGTGTAACATTGCTAAATGAAGATCAAATTATCTACTACTTTTTTATCTATAACAGGAAAACAACTCAATATTCATGCTTGAGATTTCCAACAATGATATCAGTAAGCACAATTGACATATCTTCCAAATTTCAGAGAAATTCGTTCAAGTTTGGAGGAGTTAGACAAAGTTGAAGTTAAGGCGATGTTTAAGGGTGATCCATTTTTTATGAAACAATCTGTAGTATCAGGGTTGCGAACATCACAATTCTATCTGTGGCAAACACGCACGCGACCGAACGAGATGTTGTCGGACGCACACGCGCCTCTACTATATTAGCCGGACACATACGCGGTCAAAAATGCCTTGCTCGCATCGCGTCCGATTGAATTGATCAAATTTCAGAGACACCGAAAATCGTCTGATTAATTCACCTTAAAACAAGACATCTGATCTTTATGATTAATCTGAATAATACGAGGCGTGTTCAAATGAAACCCGTTTGACTTATCTAAGCGGGTTCATGCATGACTAATTAATCAAAGCAGACCTGTGGAGTACTATTCAGTGCTTTATAACAGCGTGACAATGTGATTGTTCATCAAGTGTATCTGTTGTTCACGGTTAATGACGAGTGAAATGTCGTTCATGGTAGAAAGTCCGTCCAAAGAAGACCAGAGAGCGGTTATTCAATTCCTGACCGCAGAAGGATGCATGCCAGCAGAGATCCATCGCAGAATGGCATCAGTATACAGAGATCGAGCTGTTTCAAAGACCAGCATGGGTGCCTCCAATGCTTACTGAAGACCACAAGGAAAGACGGAGAACACTCAGTTTGGAACACCTGACTCACTTCAATACCGAGAATGAGCAGTTCTTGCGTCGCATTGTGGCTGGAGACGAGACGCGGTGCCATCATTTCGAGCCGGAAGGGAAGCAAAGCAGCATGCAGTGGAAGCATCCAAGTTCACCCAAGCCGAAGAAGTTCCGAGTGCAACAATCTTCAGGGAAGGTGATGCTCACGGTGTTCTTCGATATTCAGGGCCCGCTGCTCCTCGAGTTTCTTGAACGAAACAATCAATTCGCAACGGTATATCCAGACTTTGGACAAGCTTCACCAAGCGATAAAGAGCAAGCGACCCGGTATGTTGTCTTCAGGTGTCATTCTTCTTCACGACAACGCAAGACCACACGTTTCGAAGGCGACATCTGACTCATTGACAAGGAAGCGTTGGGAAGTTTTGGAACACCCTGCATACAGTCCTGACCTGTCACCTTGTGATTTTCATATTTTTGGTCCCCTGAAGAAGTTTCTGAAGGGACAACGATTCCGATCAGACGAAGAATTGAAGACAGCTGTTAGGGATTGGTTCAAAGGACAGCCGAAGTCCTTCTTTGCCGACGGAATTCAACGCCTACCCAAGCAAGCAATGGGACAAGTGCCGGGAAGTCAACGGAGACTTTTTTTTGATTGTTGCTTCTGTTTTTATGTTAATAATACAGTTGTTACTAAATGATTGTGCTTTTACTTTGTCTGCTTACTATTCTACAAATACAGTATAGCGAACGGGTTTCATTTGAACACGCCTCATATATGTAATCTTTAAAAGAAAGTATTATTAGCCTTTTTTCAGTTTTCTCCGATCTAGCGAACTTTCTGCAAGCAAAACAAGCATGTGAAAATTGAATGCAGTGAGGTTACATAATATCACAAGTGTACATGTAGTACGGTACCAAATATTTGATTCATGCATTCGACGTTCATTGACTCAATAACAACCATATTATAGACCGACTTTTTACATAATAAATTACCGTTATACACTTATATCTGCGGCATATACTAATCTAGTTATTAAAAGCAAACAGCATGTGTTAGTAATTTTTACCAATGCTCGTTTCCATGAGCTATAAGGTCGGATGCGGACGCGATAGAATTTCTAGGGCTCGGACGCGTCAAAATTTTTCAGACGCGGACGCGATGAAAAAGTCCAACGCGCTCGCAACCCTTCGTAGCGGATGGTATACATTAGCCGTATAACGTCCTCTAATCTCTATACTACTCGTAAATGTTTATTCGCTTACAGAATTTCATTGACCTAAGCTTGAAATCAGACTCGAACTTTCACTATTATAATTTATCTGTTATGATAATATTGTCATTTGACAGGACATCTATATCGAGAATTTAGCGACTTTGAGCCACTGCTGTCTACCAACATTCCAACATAAATTCGTGACTGAATTATTGTATTGGCCTTGATACTTGCTATTTGCACTTGATTTTTTTGCCATCTTTGAATGAAAGTAAGTCATGTGGTTGCGAACAAGGGATGTCTTTGATAATCAAAGGGAATCTTCCACTCTATGCAATATTTCGATGGATCTGCTATTTAATGAAGTCGTAAATATGTACTATCTGTGATTATAGCAACAGCTACTTTAATCTGCGACAACGAGAGGGCGAAATGAACTATCAACGTTTTCAGGAGAATGAAAAATAAAGTTACTTAGTTTACTTAGCACTCTCGCCCTGAAGAACTTGGTGAATGCAAATTTATGACTTTTGATTGATGTTTATTATTCGTTATTATAGCAGACCATAAACGATTGCTTTCAAGCGGTTCTTTCAAGTGCGGACTTGATAACAAAACTCTGGTCGCAAGTCAGTTTACGTCTTATTCATTAAAACATCAGTGTCGGGTCAATATTGGATTTCTTGATCTTTCCTGGTTATTCAAAGATGAAATCATATATTTTCTTTGGTATTTATTCAAATTATCCAAATTTACATTTATGCCATCTCGACATTTCACCATAGAGATGTTTGCATGTTGTACATTGTACAAGTGCAAGTCTACGTGCAATTGTTTCAAACAATGAAAATGATCAATGACGAATAGACGCAGGGAGAAAATGCAAGCAATAATAAACCTAGATTCAGCAACACGGTAGTAGAAAGAATAAATGAATGACAGGTTGCTCAATTAGATTGAAGCGTGGGCGTGGCAGCGAACTAAAATGAAAAGGCTTCTTCACAATTGAGACACGTATGAAAAATGCAACTATGTTGCCCTTTGTAACCACTTCCATCTGGATACCTTGCACAAGAGACGGACAATTTCTGACTTGACTTTATTTCACAAGATCCTGCATGGTAATGTGAACTGTTGCTATATTGTATCTGCTATTCATTTTCGGATGCCCATTAAACGGACCAGATTTTATAGTTCACTTTTATATTTTTCGTTATTTTTATTCACTTTGTGGTTTTTGTAAGTATGTAGTTGCCGTGGCATGTAATTGGCATTGCTGTATGTCACGTACTGAATAAAATAAAATAAATAAATAAATAAATAGCGGCATGGATTACTCAGCTTTGGATTTAGAGGATCAAAGTCAGTCCGTTTATATAATGGAATTTGATAATTGAATGCATTGTCATCAAAATGCATCAATTTAGCATTTAATGCACCTATTCAGTCCATTTATATCAATTTAATAATTTAGGCAAATCATTGATCTATGGTTAGATCTAAAGTGATGGATAAAATATTTATGTACCGGTAGACCTATCGCACTGTCAAATCTAACGTAGAATAGGAGAAAATGGGCATTGAACACGAGATACAAACCAACGAATAATGGAGGAAATTTAGCCACGGTAAATTTGATTACGAAGCATTTTAGCATATTTCTTGTTTTCATGGTTAATTATGTAAGTGACTGCTGCATCAGTAATTTATAATATTTTAAGATTTAACTTAGACTGTGTAGTTACGTAGTCAAGCTTGCATACATAACAAATCAAGCACACATTTACAATCGAGAAGTCAAAAGCTCACATGATATTTTCAAAAACAGTAAGACAAAACTCAAGAAACTGTTATAGTCGTCGATTTGATTAATGTTAGGGTATAAGTTAAAGAGGACTTTTTTGAATGCTTGTTTTTCAATTATTGAGTAAAATATATTAAATAATAATAACTAAACAAGTCTTTCAACGCACAAAATTATTATACTAAAATCGATTTCGCCGGTCCGGCCTGGTCACTTAGTACATAAACAAATCTTACTGATACAATAGAGATCAAATGCTAAATCATTTGAAATCATAGAACTTTAACCTCACAAAAATCAAAGAGATAGAAATAATAGAAATGAAGTCCTATCACAGTATAGTGGTGAAAATTACCGACAGTGACTATTTGTAGAAATTGATTTTCAACACTATACTGTGCTAGGACTTAGTTCTATTATTTCTATCTCTTTGATTTTTGTAAGGTTAAAGTTCTATGACTTCAAATGATTTAGCATTTGATCTCTGTTATATCAGTAAGATTTGTTTATGTACTAAGTGACCAGGCCGGACCGGCGAAATCGATTTTAGTATAATAATTTTGTGCGTTGAAAGACTTGTTTAGTTATTATTATTTAATATATTTTACTCAATAATGCTTTCGAATTTTTTCTTTGACAATTGTATTGAAATAACAAAAACTTGTTTTTAAATTGTCTACGAAATTTGATGACATCGACGACCAAATGCTATTGCGGAGTTTTGTTTCCTTATTTTCTGGAAAGATCAATACTTGATCGCCCGACGTCAGGTTGATTACGACAACCTTACATGTCGATAAACATAGAAACTATCAATCATTTTCATTGAGAATTCATTTTCGCAACATTATTGATAGAGGTCAACTATTCTGTTAGTCAGATTCTCTGCGTCAAGTTCCTTAAAGTATTTTATATTTCCGTGATGGTGACTCATGTCGAATCTCCACATGACGTAGTTGACCAACCAGCGAGAGAGGTTAGCCATGCTTCAAATTTGTCCGAAAAGCTGAACAAAATTTATGAATTCTATCGATAAATGTTTATTTTCCAAAGAAACATTAAGTTGTGTTAAATTCTGACAGGATCTTCGGCGTCCAGCACCTTCTCTCGGTCCATGTACAATCTCGACACATCTCGCACAGCTCTCTACATGAATTTTTATTGGGTTGGGCACATCATACATCATCATTCACTTTTGTGATTGTCATGATAAATATTATTCCAAAAATGTAGCACAAACTAGTGAACCATCACATCAAATGTATTTTATTGAATATAGCAAAACGGAGCAACTACATAGAAACATAAATTTTCTGGAAATGGTTTGGTGTTGCTCTCAGTGTGAACGCTGCTGTATAGTGAGGACATATTTCATTTCCGCTACTTTTATGTTTGTCAATGTCTCACAATAGCAAGTTGAATTGTTAATTAGCCTAAATGAACTTTTGCCATTCATTACTTCCTATCGATTTTTTCATAAAATCTCTTCACAGCGCTCCAACAGTCATTGACCCGTTTATAAGACGAAGTGACAATTGAAAAGTGGCGAAGGAAGAAAAGGTTCCGAGATGATAATTATCTTAGCTATTGAACACTGAACAGTGATTCAACTGTTGGATATGCATGACCATTTTCTAACAAATTTGGTTCAAAGTCGAAGCTTCTTCAAGCTAGCTATCCAGGATAAACGTCATATTCATCGTTTCATCTTATCAGTCAAATCTGAAAGACTATTTCGATTACTGAAGCAACGAAATGTTCAGCATATTATGGCATATCAGACTTCTGTCAGTTACTCATGAAATGTAATTGATAACAATTACAAATTGCTCCGTTTTTCTTCAATTTCATTTCAATTGCTTTACAATTACTCAAGATAACTGTCGTTTCTTAATTTAGATTTCGTCAGTAAACTTCGTCTGAAATTTCTTTTAAAAAGTTTCAGGTAGTTGTACCCATGGTACACAAAGAAGTATAATATCGCGATGTCGAATTATCAGCAGTTAATGTAACGCATTATGGACAAGCCGAATGAAGTAATTTATACTGCATGTTGAAAGAATATTTAACAGTGCTGACTGCAAAGTGGTTACAAATACTTCTCAATTACATGGCTAGAAATGTAATCGATTACAATTACTAATTACAATTACAATTATAACACAAGTCTGTGGTATATGCATGTAATTGATTTTTATGAAGTTTCTAATGATCTTAGTCTTTCCTTTTTATGTGGATGTCATTTGAATTCATTGTTGCTTTATCTCCAAAATATGGTGCTGGTGGATTCTGTCATTAATCTTCCTGTAGATAAATTGGTATTATTGTGATCAAATATGCAGATCCGATCGTATTTCAATGTAGTTTCCAAATGCTGCGTATAAATCAGCACAGATCACAAATATAGGAAACATGATACTTACTAAGCACATAACACAGCCAAGCACAAGGAGATTCCACCGGTAGAGGTATTTGGCGGAATCTTACCTATCCAGCAGTAAATACGGGATGTCAGTATTGCTGCAGTATTTAGCTTTTTCGATGTTTGAAAGAAGAAACAATTGGAAGACATCCGAATAATTAACCAAGTTATGTTTGGCGACGCACATCTTTAATCCCATAAATGCCAATAATTTCCCAGTTCCCAAGATGTGACATTTTGACGTTCAGGATGGCTTTATTCATTGACGTAGTCAGTCTTCTCATTCCGATGAGAACAATGGGAACGAAGCAAATCGCTAGGACAATTCGACGGTCGACGTAGCAATCAATTGGAGAAAAGGAGCGCGCGAGTTCAAAGTCAATGACCTGTTATTATCATGCTTTCATTCATGAATCCCATCATAGTCATGTTGCATGAAGCAATGCTGAGTAGATGCATGTACATGTATGTTGTGCTGTATACTGCTATGTACAGTAATTCTGCTTTTCAACGTAGCTGTATGATTCAGAAATATTTTATTCCTTTGTGTAATTTAGCTGATTCAAAATACAACGACGGTATACATGAATTACTATGAATTTACACTAAAATGCATGTACATTCAACTTACTTTTTTCGGCACTACAGTAAGAATTTCCAAAATAACATGTCTGTAATTAGTTTAATAGATCACTAATTAAATCTATCCTACTTAGAATAATCGCACACAGGCTTCGTTCTCAAAAATAGGGTATTGACGTATGGGCGTGAAGTGTAGCCTGCAGTCCTAATAATTTGTTCTATTTATTATAAGTTATTTACTTCTTGATTGAAGAAATAGTGTTTGTGTTTAACATGTATTTCTAATATTTCTATCTAAAAAAACTAGGGTGTATAATCAATCGACGTGTTGCGTGACAGTACTCATTTAGCCTATGGAGACTGTCAAATAATAGGCATTGTGATTGCAATATCAAATAAAATAATACAAAGTCATCACAAAGCAGTTATCAACTTTCTATGATGGTAAACTTTAATATACCATACTAAGGCGGTGTAAATATCTTTAAAGGCGGTATAGAGCGGAATTCAAGTATAGCAGCAGTAGAATTAGTGTTTAAGAGAGGCGGAATCTGCTTCAGTTTGAACAAAACCAATTTTAAGTCTTGCCTATTACTGATCTACTGTTGTCATAAATTCTCAGTTGGAGACAAATTAGAAATCTGAGTAAATTTATAGAATTGCTTCTGACTGCTGATCCTCTGGTTACTAACATTGTAAGAATGTATGATAAGTTTGATAGTCTTTGGTATTTGCTTTCCAGTGGGGACGATGACATTCTGCTACCAGTGGCCTTCTTCATTCTCATGTATGTCTTCCTCCACAACTCCTATCGCGCTTATGGAGAAATGATGAAGAAAAGCGGCCAAGCCGGAGGATCTAACACGCCTCCTGGTATGGGCCCTTTCTTTGATCCTACTCAGGGCATGAATCAAGTGCGTTCCTCCCTCAATAATCCTGCTGAGATGAAGAAAGCTACCCAGGTAAGATATTTATTATCACTTGCTACTATTTTTGAAAAAAATCAGTGTTTTGTATGTTAAAATTTTGTATTATTTGATCCCAAGGAAAAATACTATATCTTGGAGAAAGGTCTTACCATATTCATCAAAAAGAAACTAAACATTGCAAGAGGTAGTAGGGTGGCAGCATGGCTCAGTTGGTTAAGGTCCGCGCCTCGATACGGGATGCAGAAGGTCCAGCGTTCGAGTCTGTCCGCCTCGGGAGGTACCACCGCTCTTACTAGAGGTTGCTAACTTCAATCTGGTTACAGTTGTGAGTTTGTAGGGGTTGCCCCACCGCTAGCTTGCTAGCATGGCCTTGTGCTTTGTGTGGGGCAGGATTGAGTAAAAAAGGAAATTTTTCTTCTGTTAAGCCAGTGATCGTAAGACATGTCTTATTCCAAAATGCGTCAGCGAAAGATTGCCTGCTATGCTATCTACTTCATGTTTTAATTGAAAAACTCAATACTGGCTTTGGCCTAATAATTTGTCTTTGGGAAAGAAGCCAGTGACTGTGTTCTCGAATTCTTCCGCTGAGGACTCTTTTCATACCGTCGTGTTAATGTCTCGGTTAGTAGAGTTTTGGACCATGGTTTTTCATGGTCCGAAACTGGACTTCTAAATGGACGACATCGACACCACACAAAAATAAATTTATCAAAAATTTGTATTTTTTAACGAATGGCAATGACTCTTGACAAAAAACTAAAGAGGACATCACTTTCACTTCCAATTAGTGCGGAGGAAATTAGCGTCATATACAAATTGTTGTGCTATGGAGCATCGCAGATCGGATGCAAAAAATATAATGCCAAGAGGCGCTCGAAAGAGTCTTGCGTAGGGGACAAGAAACAACTTGAGCTACTTCTCGAATGATCTCAGGGTACATCCCAAAAATATGAACAAAGCTAGAGCCAAGTTTCTTCGGATGCAAAATATTATCGGAATATGCGACGTTTCGCCGCGCAGGCTTGGTCACGCATGCATGTACGGAAAATCTTTAATGAACATGGAAGCAGCGGATGACATAAGTTCAGAATATTTGCAATGAAAGCAAATATCTCAGCGATCAATTGTTGTAGCGGACTGACAATTCTTTTTTTTAGATCTTTTGCCCTCTCCACCCTCTCTGACTCTTTGGCAAAATGGTCACTTTAACTTTCATTATCTGTCATGTCTGGAAAACAATAGTTTATACAATTGTAATGTTTCAAATTTGCTATCGGTGGTTGAGATGCAGGAGCTCCATGTCCTTCCTAACAATGTGTATCCACTTCTCTCTGACCACCTTTGATGTTCGGACCCGGTATCTCGAGATCAATCACCCTCCTCGGCCACTTGCAGTTGCGCACTCTTTGGAGTTGACTAAGCCACTTGAAACGATTTTACCGCAGCTCGTCGTCCAAATTGTACAGGCCAAGCATCCCTCGTGGATCGCACAATGCTTCTCCGCACATAGCCATCGTATCACGTAGTTCTCGTTCTCGGTGAGGCGTGCGAGATCTTCGGCTGTGATGGGTCATGTTTTCGAAGCATGCAACAGTACGCTTCTTATGCGTGCTTTATAAACATGACTCCTGCATCTGAGAGAAATCCCTTCATTCGTTAGGACTGGCAACAGATCATGAGAATTCACAGCTCTCACTTTAAGCATAGAAATATTAAAAAAATATCAAAGCATGAGAAAGGACAAAGGCATGTTAATATACGTGACATGAAAAATGCTATGAGGTCGGTGTCATACGTATTTCAACGACACCGACACGATACGAAATCAAGAGAAAATACACGACACCGACACCGCAGCCGTGGTTTTTGACCCAGATAACCAGAGGTCGGTGATTCAATCCAAGTACATGCTCAGTTGCTTTCCTCCTACGAAATACATAATTCAAATGTTTATTCGGGTGCATTCAATGTTGGAAAAATATACAGAACAATTTCAAGAGGATTATACAGGGTGTCCACTGTACGTGAAATTCACGCATGTACGTGAATTGTACGTGAATTTTGAAAATTATGAAAATGTACGTGAATTGAACGTGAATTTTGGGAAAATACGAGGGTGTACGTGAATTGTACGTGAATTTCAGCTCAGTTGCGCAGATAGTGGTATTTACTGCTATTTACTCCTACTTGATATCCACTGATTCTTGTTGCATGTGCTAAATTTTTTTTCCGTTGTTGCACCAACTCTGACTTTGTTCTACAAAAAAATTGTTACAAGACAGAAAGTCATAAACATGTAGATATGTTCATGTAATTTAGCCGCTACTAACAACGGGTCTGGGTTCAGACAATGAAAATTTGTGAAATTCTGCTAAGCAGCGTCTTGACATCTTTGTCTCCTGAATTATTTTATGCTTTTTGTAATAGATGTATACATGTGTATTGTGCAGTCATATACTAGGGCTTTTTGTCTCTATAAGGCCCATATATAGATGTACATGTATATGTGGCTACGCAAAATTGTCAATGCTTGGCCAAGGCCAGCAAACAATTGGGTCGGTTGACTCAAATTTTCATTCTATGACGTGTTGTATTACTTACACATAGAAATGCATGCGTGGTGAAAAATGGTGAGACTGTGTCGTTCCAGCTTGTTGTCAGTTGCAGATTTTGACAGTGCTAGATAATGTATGGATGGCTTCGGTCATTTGATTGACTTGGATCATGTTTTGGCTCAGTCTGATGGAGTTATCGTACGGCAACATACGGTGCGAATGCTCGCTACAAAGTTGCATTAGAAGCGAAACAGAAGGATGTCGCAGAAAAGCAGCAAGAGGAGGCAGCTCGAAAAAGGAAAGCTATTGAATTGAATGAGGCAAGGGAGAAGGAGAAGGAAGCGGAAATCTCATGCTTATGTGCATAACGGAAGCGCCGACTATTGGATGACTTTTATATTGACTAGTTTTTTGCTATGGTGGACTCAGTCTATTGTTTCTATCCTGATGTTTTTAAAAGAAATAGAAAGTTATCCCCTTGAATATGCACACTAATATTCTTAGTTTTGATCTGCTTCTAGAAATCTAAAAACACAAACCCTATTGTTATCACCCTTGATTTTTATAGCCGTGAATTATGTTGTATTTAGAGATCATTGAGTGACCAAAAATACCATTTATTTGTGAAATGATGGCTTCAAAACAGCATCGAATACACTTATATTATTATGTGTGCAGTGTGTATACAAGATAGTTCTGAAGAATTATCTTTCTACTGTAAAGATCTCATTACTCCATTTCTTTGAGCAGTTGCTACGGGTAGTGTTTTTGAATGATTTTGACTCAACCAGCTATCGCTTGCCGGGCAAGTAGGCCTGAAATAGTGGTACGTGAATTTTTTGTCATGTACGTCAATTGTACGTGAATTGTACGTGAATTTTTTTTCTCAGATAGGGTGGACACCCTGATCATAGATTTGCTTTAAAAGAGAAAGGACAAGATCTGCGCGCTATTTTGTGTATTGCACCTAACATTTCAACTGTCTCAGTCAACGTTAGAGATAGAAAGGACATCACATAAAATGTTCCTTATTTTCCTTACTGAAAAATTCTTTATTTCATTATTTTGCTTTCTTTATTTCAGAGTCGACCTCACCTAATGTTGTAAAGCTGATATGATTGAAAATGAAAGAAAGATTATCACCGACAGATATTCAAAATCCGAGGATTCTGTTGTTGCATTGAATAAATCTGACAAAATACTGTCGAAAAGAGGAAATTCAATATGTTTTATCAATCAATTGTACAAAACAAAGTGATAAAATGATATATGTAAAATGCCTTTCATAGCCAATGCTATCGACCGGAAGACAAAGTATCAACAATCAATATGCAACTTCCCACAAAACATGTACTTCGAGAAATGCTCTCAATACGAAAAAATCGGTCAAATTCAGCATGAAAACATGCACATTAAAGAGCACACTTTAAATGTAGCATTGTAAACGAACTAAAACACAACATTTGCAACGGCTACATTGAAAGTACAACACGACATTTAGATTCTCATATGCGAAAATATCTTGCACACGAGCTATCATCCCTCTCAAAGCATCTGCAATCATCCCATTCATCTAACAGTCGAACAGCATTAGTATCAGCAAATTAAAAAGATAGTGCTAATCTGCAACTGAATGTAGTTATGTTGATCCTAAGATGTATCGTCTAGTTGTATTCCATATAACGTCCTTTTTGCGCTGACGTTTAACACAAAATTGCCCGCAGCTTATGTCTCATAAGATCTTTAAAATAAATTGCATTCCAAATACATAGATAGGTACAAGCATCAATTTTGAACTTACTATGCACACAGGTATCATGTGTAACAATGAATTTGCACAACGATCTTTGCTGTACTTAATATTCCTTCAACTGCGTTTCTTAACAAATCATCTTTCAAAATGTGTCAATTGTCTAAGTAAATATAATGAACAATCCTATTGACAACATTGCAGATGACATCTGTTTTGCTATTTTTAGATGCAATGACCTTCGCTTTTAACCAGGAGGCGGATAACAGTCGCAAAAAACTGACGAAACAGTTCCTGTCTGCATGAAGATATTTATTACTCGAGCTTTTAGCGTTTTTCAGCTCGCTTTCCTTCCTCAGGAGAGCGATGGCTCCTGAGGAGAGCGAGCTGAAAGCTCCAGCAATAAATATCATCATGCAGACAAGAGTTTTTCGGGAAGAAATTTTGCACATCAGAAAGATTTTCATCTTGACGAAATTGTTCATCTTCATATACATGCACATGCATTATTATAAAATAACATAGCATTCCTTCAATTTATTTTCTTAGCCAATCATTCATTAAGTCAATTGTCTAAGAGAATATAATAGACAATCCTATTGACAACTTTGTAAATCACGTCTGTCACGCTATTGTTTGATACGATGACATTCGCTTTTAACCAGGAGCTTCAATTGTGCTTCGTAACCCATTAGCTCCCGTGGGTGACATCTATCACCATAAAAGTAGGTTTCGCTACTACTTTTTTGACACGATTTTGATTAATGTTAGGGACTTCATTGTGTTTTTACTGATGTGCAGTCATTGAAAATGGCCTAAAACTTATATATAGTGAAAGAATTGGGGTCTTTGATGTGATACTTATGTGGGAAATATATGTCTAAACTAAAAAATTGTATTTTAAATTGCACATTTTCCATGCAATCACATTTTTAATGCTTGTATAGACAGTCGTTGATAAGAATCATTGCATCAGTTTCTCATGGAAATATTGCCAAATACATTTTAGTGTAAGCATCTGATGTTTGCATTAACAAATTGAAATTATCTGCATGCCACATGTCACCAAACTAGAATGTTGACAATGTGATCTTTGGGCATTACACAGCGTTTCATGGGTAAAACATTATCCAGCTTATTTACAGCTTATAATTATATCACAGTGTCTTCTTTATGAAAGTTGAGTACCTGCTTAACACTCATCAATTTTGCAGTCGGTGGTTCCAAAAATGGACTACGATATGACGTTTTGAAACATAAAAGATAGCAGACCGGTATGTACATATGCAGCTTATGACGCTTGTAAGTATGTGACGTCAACCTTTACGTTTGATATCACAAGGCATCACACGAAAGTTTGAGATTTGCTGCTATCTAGCTGCCATTCCTGGCAACATCTTCGATGAATTTCTGAGAGTAAGATTCCCTGTGAGATTCCCAAATTTCTACTCGAGCAAAGATTATCTAATGCCAACAGCGCAACGAGCGTGTCATATAGAGGAAGAAACGAAATTGAGCGAAGGCTGCATTCTGATTTTCTTCCGGTGCAGCATACATTTAATGCATGACTTTGCGTCAACGTCTGATATTGGATTTTAGAGCTGCAGTTGATTGCCTCTGTCGAATGCGCCTCTTAAAAAGTGATCTATGTAGGCCTACCAGAGAGAGACGGTGAAGATAAATGTGACATTGTTTTGCTATGACCGCTGACTGGCGGTAATGATATTGACATAGAAAATATCGATGAAGACGAGCAGAATGCAAACAGAATTAATCCGTGGATGATATCGGTCGGTTCTTCGACCGAAGTAACTAATGGGCCTAGGTAGTGTTGAAGCAGCCCTAAAAAAATACTTAAAAGAACACCATTAACATCATCACCGGTGACCAAGCCGGAGGTGAAGCGTCCGTGAATTTATTTTATATGAGCTATTTCATCTACTTCCTTGCATATTTGGTGGCGGAAAGTTCGCATTCCTTCTCATTTTCTATTCCCACGCATGGCGATTATTGTGCTGTCTTGGTTGGATATTATGCCTGCATATATTTAGTAGTTGTGCATTTTCGAAAAGCTGGTCGAAGTCAGATAAGATTAAGTGCCGATAGCCCAATGTGCCTTGCACGTGACCGATGCAACCGGAATGTGATGAGTGGAGTAGCTAGATCACGTCATTTTAAACGCACAGCCAAGTTTTCACGGTGAAAGTTATAGACCTTCTTTTCATTATTTGTTTTTTAAAGGAAATCCCTGAGCCCGATGTTGGCAAACAAAAGCTAATTTTAATGTTCCGAGTACTTTCGCTGCGCTCCGCTTATCATCTTCAAAGAAACTGACCACTGACTGGCAACAGGATAGTGAGATAAAGTGAAAGATACAGACACTTAACAAATACTGAAATACAACAAATTTCCATCACCCCTTAATTCACCAAGTTCAGAAAAGAGATCCTTGCTTTCGGATATGGCGCAAGATTGTTTGATAGCAAGATTGTTTGATTTTCAGCATAGTGTAATGGAACCATAGGATGAACCAGTGGCATTGAATTGAGCAGTCGCAGTGTTGTATATGGGAGTTGGAAAGCATGTTATCGATACGACGCTGGATCGCCAATCAATAGACAGCATGTTAACTGTCAGAGACAATATATGTTGAGATATAACCAGTCAATTACCAGTCTTCATTTCTAGCAGGTTAAGTAAGCTGATCAGTCGTAGACCTCAAAAGAAATTTCTTGGAAAACTCACTTTCACGCCAATTGTTCATTTTCCGTCCTCCAGATGGGAAAATAGTTGTTTATAGCTCATTTCTCTTAAATAGTTGCTTAATCGAAACTATCATCGAAATAGTTATTTGTAGTTGAATAACTTTATCCACTCCCTGCTTACAACGAATCAGATATTGTGGTCATAAAGTTCTCTACATAACCAGAGTTAAATATGTTACTTAAGACTTAAAGCAATAAATCACATCGCAAAATGAAATTCCACAAATGCTTTGCATTCACTTTCAGGGAATGCGTTTCAAAGATGTCGCAGGATTGAAAGGACCAAAACAAGAAGTATCAGAATTTGTCGAATATCTCAAGCGGCCAGAAAAGTACGTAAGACTGGGAGCAAAACTCCCAAAAGGAGCTCTCTTGTTAGGTCCTCCTGGATGTGGAAAAACATTGTTGGTAAAGGCGCTGGCGAACGAAGCTGATTGTCCTTTCTTCTTTATGGCGGGCTCGGAGTTTGTGGAAGTAATCGGAGGCGTTGGTGCATCACGTATGAGGAATCTTTTTACTGAAGCCCGTAAAGCCGCTCCTTCCATCATTTTTATCGATGAGATCGACACCATTGGCCGCAATCGAAGTGGACAGTAAGTGCTCCACCACTTGGTTTCAACGTTTTGTTAATGCAGGACTGTCAATTCCGGGATTCGTGAAACATTCTAGGAAAATTCCGGGATTCGAGTTTTGAATTGTCGAAACTTGATTTGAATGACAATTAAATTCTCCGAAAACAAATGAACTAGGATTTGTAAAATATTTCTTTTTATCACGAACCGTTTAATGTAATTCTTGTGGCCGATAATGTACTTCGAAGATCTACGAAATCCCTTCGCGATGTTCCTGTTTTGTCTGATTTGGCAAATACAGCCCATTGTTCGGACGGCATGAAGGACCTCAACATGTTTCACTAAGTTATGTCCATTGAGCGATGAAAAATAAATTTCAAGGTAGGAATTTTACTCTCGTCGGAAAAAATCGTCAGAATGAATCTCATCATTTTTTCAAGAAAATCGGTTTTTGCGGGTTTTATCGGTTGTTCGTGTAGGGAAAGTGCTGGAAGTTGCTGTACAAACTCAGTTTTTAATGCTTCTATCTAAATTTTTCCATTGCAATGCTGCACAAACTCGCTAACTAGGTAGCACCAATTTTTCGAATTTAAATTTGAATTTTGAAGCTGAAGGAGTTCGAAATTTGGAATAATTCTTGTCTGTATAAACTGTGCGTCATTCATAGTACCTGTACATGTGTACAATGTCCTGTACATACTATTCTGTACACTCTTTTCAAAAAGTTGGTGCTAATTTCAACGACACGTCATGACCATAATAAAAATCAAATTTCTTATCGAACTTTAGAATCGTTCATCTGTTCTCCTGAAAAGTTGACAAGTGTCACTTAAACCATTTCGTCCTTTCAAGGACGAATTGAAATGTAGAAGCTAAGAGAAGAATCTCATTCATTAAAAGTGATGATCGGCTATATTTCTCATCAGTACACTGTTAAAACATGAGTCCTCGGATTTGACATGTAAGTATTTATCTGAACTTAGTTATACAGTACTGTCAATCAAGCAAATAATTTTCATGAAACAAATTGGGATAAAGATATTTATGAATAATTGGACTATACCGATTAATGAAGAGTAATCTTCCAATCCAACGGAAGTAGAGAGAAGGGCTCCAAACGGATGAAGTAAGTAGGTAAAGTACTAATCACATTCTCGTGTACAAGTAGTGAAACATGCGGAAGGCGCGAAAATGCTGGAAGATGCTGGAATGTTGAAACCTGTTACATGAGTGCGTGTCAAATAAACATTGGCTGTATCCGAGTTGTCAGATTCGTGACATATACACGTATATGTGCAAATCGTGCATCATACAAAGACTTAATCAAAATTATTTTTTAGTAGCATTATAACCAAAATGATCAAAATTGCCAAAAAAAAGTCAGCTGAAATTTATTGTTATTAAAGTTCCAATATTTCGGCTTCACAGCCCGCCTCAGGGATACAAAAGGAAGAGAAAAGCTTCGAAGACAAGAAAATATCATATTCAAAAGGTTCAAAATTCATTCAGTCATAGAAATATCAAAGAAATATAAAATCTCGAATCTCCCCACTTTCATCTCTTGAGTTCAATGCAGGACATGAATTTTGTATAAAAATGACTTCTCTTAGTCTTAAGTTAGTCTTAACTTGGCTTAAGAGGACCCTCCAGAAGTCTCCGCTCTCGGACTTTGATGTTTCTTTGATTAAATGGTTCCCAAATTTACTGCGCACAGCAAAATTGGCATCACATATTGCATGTAGCGCGATGCGTATTATCTTTCCAATTATGATATCAGTTCGTGCTAACTCGGCCATCTTGCTATTATAAATAGCAGTTTAAATTTCAAATTCTGCTTTTTCAAAAGCGATTTTTAATGTCATTTTTTGAAATTAATGAAATAGTATTCCTTTTCAGTCTTTTAGTCTTTCTACGCACAAAATTTAATTAATAAAATGTATCAAAATATATTTCGTCGGTCTGACCTTATCAATTGAAATAAAAAGAAATCCTAAGCAAACATTTTTGGAAATCAAATGCTAGATCATTTGAAATCTCTTTACAAAAATTGCTAACTATCAATGTTATTATTGATATCCAGCAAATATCCACGTATACCACAGTTCAGTATTCAATAGTCTCATAGTTCACAATAGTTCATTCTATATCTCTCTACTTCTTCTGTATAGTTACTGTTGGCATGTTTGGCTGGTTCCACTGTTTTGTTGTTGATGACGATCCTTTTCTGTTGCATACTGTTTTGATGTTGATTGATTCCGTTATTTGACGTTCCATTGCGTTATTATGATGTATTCTATGCTATACGTGGATATTTGATGGATATCAATAATAACATTGATAGTAATTTTTGTAAGGAAATTTCAAATGATCTAGCATTTGATTTCCAAAAATGTTTGCTTAGGATTTCTTTCTATTTCAATTAATAAGGACAGACCGACGAAATATATTTTGACACATTTTATAAATTAATTTTTATGCGTAGAAAGACTAAAAGACTGAAAAACAGTATTATTTCATTAATTTTCAAAAAATAATATCAAAGTCTTTCTTTACAAAATCTTTTGAAATTATAAAAAATTGATTTTTAATGTATACCGGGAAAAATAGTGTTTGCATTTTATGGGCCAGAGACACAAGTGAAATTCTTTTCGTTGTAGACTGTAAATCATCAAAAAGTCTTATAGCTAGACGTGTGCGCCAGCGCCGCGCGCCGCCGCCGCCGATGCAAATTGACAGCGCGCCGCCGCCATTTGGTGCAGTCACGCCGCCGCCGCCGGTCAATTCAGACCGGCGCGCCGTTCAGTGTTTTCTGCAGCAAAATTTCTATCAACTTAAAGAATTAATGCTCTTCATGCAAAAATCCTTCTTTTTTGAGGACAAATGACTTCTTTTTGACATTCCTTAATCATACAGTGATGACGTAAACTGATGTGACCTTTGTTTTCGGAACATACTTCGTACTTCTAGACTTGCTCAGACATATTTTATGAAGAGCAATATATTATCTAATATCCTCTTTTTAGTAGAGCATTAAATATGATCCTTCACGCATAACGACGATGCAATGGAAGAACGATGTGATAGAGAGAACCGGAGTTTCACCCAGGATTATTTGCAAATCAGTGTTAAGCTAAGTCGATTCGAAACGGCCACATCCAGGGACTACTATAAATAGTTAGTGTTAGTCCCTTTCATATCACGCTTTGTTGTGTCACACACAGACAATCATGGGACAGGCGATTCAAGCTATGGATCGCGTTGTTAATGAAGACGTCATTCAGCCATTCATTTCATTCAGGTTGTACTTTTGTACCATGGATATCTCAACAAGCTCTGAATGGCTGGTTGGTGTTCGTTGTCATTAGTGATGCTGAACAACTGTCTGCAGATCGCCTTATAGTGGATATGGGAAGCTCGAGTTCTCAGAAATCACTTTGATTGTTGAACCGCGATATGACCGAGGCAAACCCTGCAAAGAGTGTGAGAATTGTGATTCAGCCTAAGGCTAAGAGCTACAGTCATTGCTGGAATTACTTTGGACGATTGCAAGTGAAGGATAGTGGATCATGGAATGACATACATACTGACAAGATATATTGCAAATCATGCCTTGATGGAATTGCTGAAAGTCAGAGAGACAATCAACATTTGCGACAAATTCATCATTATAAGAATCAAGTGTCTACTACAAATTTGATCAAGCATTTGTTGGATAGACATGGCATCAGTGGCAAACCATCTTCACAAAGCAAAGAAGAGATAGAATCGAAGCGTCGAACTTTCTTTGAAGTCAAAAAGAGAAACAATTCTACGACCAGTGATCAGAAACTGAAGTGGACTCTGGCGAGAGACATATATGCTTGGTTCGCAAGAGATATGATCCCTTTCAGTAAAGTTGAAGGTGAGGGCTTTAAAGATTTTTGTATCAAGCAAGGTCTTATTGATGAAAATGAACCTCGGCAGCTTCCAACTCGATCTGCTCTTTGTAGAGGTGCTTTAACAGATTTGTATTCTGCTGGCTTGAACGTAGTGAAAGGCATCCTTTCATCTAGTCCTGTACACGTTGCAATTTGCATCGATCTTGGTATGGACAATCATAAACGTCTAAGCTACAATGGTATCACCTATCATTTCATCGATGATTCTTGGACTCTGATAGCCATTACTTTAAAAACTTCTGTTCGCTATGATCGACACACTGGTGTGAATATCAGTGAAGACGTTTTGCAGACACTAAAATTGTTTGATCTTCAAAACAAAAAACTTCAGTATGTTCGTGACGAAGGAAAGAATGTGAAAAAAGCTTGTCGTCTTCTTGGGAACGTCGGACATCCGTGCTTTGGACACGCAATCCACAATAGCGTTCTGAGGGATGGAATATTGAAGGTGATGGAACTATCCACTCCGCTGAAAAGATGTCGTCAGCAATACAAAGCTTTGATTTACAAAACAGGCAAACTGTTGCAAGATGATTCGCTGGATGACGGTGACGTCACTGAAACTGAAGAGCTTCTCGATGGAAGAAATCTTACTTAACGAACAATTTGCTTCTGCTGACGAAATGGAAAATTGTGATGATGATGAAGGTAAGGGCTTGTTTGTGTTGCAAATGATGAACTTTTGATTGATAATGTCTAGATTGGAAATCTATGAAAATCCGCCTTCTTTAGTAATCTACGCAATTGTAGCAGTAGCTGCATTCTATTGAAATCTACATGTAGATGTACAAGTATTTTGATATATTGACTGTATGCTATGTGTTATGATATAGGCCTACCGTAATGTACATGTAGCTGTATGCAGGAGAAGAACCACTTTGGTGGGCTCGAATAAGTCTATTAAAATGGCAAGTCGTTCACAAGCTTTTCGACTATGTCCTTCAACTGGAAAAAGCTGGTGAAAGCCTGTTGAAGGACATAGTCTGAAAGCTTGTGAGCGACAAGCTTTAACCAAGTACAACCACTAACAACAAAATCAAATTCATATGATAATTAGGCATCTAAATAACAGAACGTCGAAATGAAAAACAGCATCTTATAGTAGTAAGCCCATGCCAAAAAGAAGGCCAAAATGTGCAGCGATGAGTCATGACCCCCCTCCTGTCAGGATGGTGCCAAGGATGTGTTGGTTTGGCTCGGACCGAGTGGAGGAAACCGTTCCTCTATGAGAATGGAGCTCCGCGACCCCTCCCATCGTGTTTCTCGTCAAAAGTTGGTGATGATTGAAAAAACATCCCCCCCCTCCTGTCAGACTTCCAACTTGGGTGGGAGTGATTGTAGAAAGTCGTGCAATATGTGAAAGCTAATAGTGATACAAACTCAGTGGAAAGTGTCCAAGTGTTCCTTGGTTTAGAGTGGAAAGTGATTTGAAAATGTCAGGAATCTCCGAAAAACGGTAGAGCTAGAAAGTGGAGGTTTTGGAATGAGAAAGGTCCTATTTCGGGGTGAAGGAGTGTCTGCATGGACAAACGGAGGGCAGATTCTGACTCTACGTACAGTTTTACATGAGTAGGGTGATTTTCAAGTCAATCGGAGAGAAAAGTGCTAACCTTCACTATGGGGCTCCGACACTTAGGATTTTTTCGTGAAAATTTTTTTTAATAATGTCAGAATGGAGCTCCGCGACCCTTCCCAATGTGTTTCTCGTCAAAATTTGGGTCGGTGATGTGTCGATGAAAAAACACCCCCCCTCGAGTCGAACTTTGTCAAAAGTGATGTTTTGACCAAAGTTGCTCAGAAACATGTGAAACAAACTTCTATCAAGATTTGGTGTTGAAATTCGCACAAAAATTATTTCGAAAATTTTTCTTGTTAGAACAGTGTCATTCATGCTATGTCTCAGATGTGATTGGAGAAAGATGACAGATGTAGTAGAGTTTACGAATGAATTTTGTTCACTACGTTTTCATCGACAAAGTCTTCGTGGTGTGATTAGGGACTACATCATCTCATTTCATCATGAAAAGGCAGACTTATAATTTGCTATCGCTAAAGGTTACTTCGTTTTCCACTAGCTCATGGACAGTTTGATGAATAAAGATTTGAAAGGACGATTAGTTGCAGAGATTGAATTTGAGTAAGTGACTGATGAACATGCGTGCGAACGTGTAGTGTTTCATTTTGCATCATATTCTGCAGAGACGATACATGATCCAAAAGATTTCTATCAGCGACACATGGCGAAAATTGCATCTCGACTAGATTCATTTCATGAGCATGGATCCAACTTGCTCTTATGTCGCATAAAACACATTCATATTCAACTCAATGTGCTAAACTAGATTTGACTACAAGATTTGGGAAAAGCAATCATGATTCACTCGTCCGCGTGCCTCCTTTTCCTGCCGCAACGAAGTCAGGGGAGAAACGGAGTTCTCTGATTGGCTCTCATAGTGTCAAGTCTGGATTCGCAGGAGCCTATAAAAGCAGTCATCTCGCCATTTTCTCTTCATTTCATTCTCTTGACTTGAAAAGCGTGTGTGACTTGCTCAAGCCATTCTCCGTCTCAATTTTGTCTGATTCAATCCTGTTTCCAAATTTACAAGTGAGTGTCATGACTGTGTGGCCTAAACCTTACCAACATTTTAGAAGAGAGGCGCAGGAGAGTGTGTGGCCGATGATTGTACAAGCCTATTTTGTTGAACCATCACCACCGCCGCCGCCTCCACCACCTAGACGCTTTACCTTTAAGTCTTTTAGGGAATTGAAACTTAATTCGGGTCCTAAGCCCAAGACATTTAATTTACTGGACGATGACGAAGACTTAGATTGGTGATAAGCTTTAAATCATGTGAACGCCCCAAAAGGTCCTCTTAAGGGCCACCTCATATGTCACTGCTAAGCCAAGGATTTCTCTTCTCTGATGATCATGAATGTACTTAGTGGTATTCTTTCGTTGCAGACTACCATGGCCATGAATCCTACTCCTACTGCTGCATCACTCAATCCTCATCATCTCGAGCTGTGGAATCCGAAAATTGAAAAGGTAATTCACGGCTATCCCACCTACAAACAGCAAGTGCGCTACAACGGTGTTCGACTGTATCTTCAAACGCCGGCGGTATACTTACCAAAAATGGATACGCAAGTAAATCGTTGCGGTCAAAACCTGAGTATACCTATTGATAATTGGTTGCGTCAGCAGCTTGAAATTTTTATAGACGTTGTGAGGCAAAAGGCTCTTATTGCCACTGAACTATTACAGTTGTGGTCAGAAAAGAAAATTTCTTATTATAAACCATTGTATCGCGGCACTCGCTGCTATATTTTGCAAAGCAAGTATTGTAAAGTCACTTCAGGAGTGACACTTGAACAGTCAGTTGAAAGAGAATTGTCATCGTTAGGTGTAGGCTTTTATTCCTTTCATATTGAGGTGCCTGCTGTTTATGTGGGACCTCATCAATCTGACGGTAATTTAATTTCTCTCAATTTGCGCGTTGCTCAAATTCATCATCAACCTGAGTTAACAGGTCTTGCTCACATTGAGAAAGTCATTGATTCTTGTGTCAAAGAGTGTCAAAAACCTGTCACCAAACCTAAACGTCGTCGCGCATCAAAGAAAGATGGTGTTACCACCAAAGAGAAATCTTAAGTATTGTAATCAGTTAGTATGTAGTGAATGTGGAAAACGCGGTCTTGTGCGTTATTTTCAATTAAAACATTGTCCTCATGTTGTATGTATCTTTTGTTATGTAAAGGACAGGCATCCTTGTAAAGTTCCTGCTCAATGTATTTTCTTGTAATGAAGTCTTTTTGATATTGTAGGTTGTCATCTTCATAGACAGTGAGGGGACACCAATGCAGGAGTTGGGTGCAATTGCAATGAGGGAAAGCGATCAAACTGTTGTTAGTGTATATCATAGATTTGCCTACTGTCCTCCACACAAAGACGAATGGTCACTACGTCATGTGCAGGATGATCACTTGACGACGTCACTTGATCCTTCTATTTTGATTCATATTGGATTTGTAAATGAAATGTATGTGATAAGTAATTTCAAACGATGGCTGTCAGGTTTTCATATTGTTAAAATATTAGGAAATGATTCTCAACGAGAAGCATCAACACTTCAGTTGCACGTTGATAATCTATATTTACCATGTTGGGTAGATCGTGTAATACAAGACTATCATATGCATTGTGATCAAAAGAAGTTCAGAGATGAAATGATTTTTGATATGGCTGTATGTTTCGGTGAGAGACATCACCTTTACAGACCACCATCACATTGTAATACTAGAAATAAAGCCACCTACATTGCAAAACTCTCTTCACGCTGGCATTGTAGTCTCTATGATGTTTATGAACTGTATCTATATTATTGTCAACAGCATGGGTCTATGTAAATAGAACATGTTTTTACTCCCTGTGAATGAGTGATGATCTTTTCATGAATTGCATTTACTACTCTCTGATTGCTTTGTGAATTTTGATTGATGTTGAATAAACTTACAGTGGAACATAATAGTTATTTCTGTTTTATTCATAGTGGAAGTCTTTGAAGCAATGTGAAATCTATAGTCACAACGTTTATGATGACGCATCGTACCTTAAGTAACCACATGTGTCATTTAACTCTTGATCAACAAGGATTCGATGGATTTTTACAAGATTTGAAACTTACATTTAAAGTAAAGATGAAGGATATAAAAGTAGTGGCAACTGAAAGCCTTCCTCTCTTCAAAAGATTGATAGAGAGTTTACAAACTCAAGATGTGAAGGGTAGACTCGTTGCTTATATTGAGTTGAAAGAATTGCAAAAACCACTTCGTTTTGGATCCTATTGCTCAGAATAGATTACTCTTAGTGATCAATTTTATGCTCGACATATGGAGAAAATGGAAGAGACGACGGAAGGAAATGCATACGTTGTTAAACATGTCATGATTCAACTGAGTGTGTTTACATCCACGACTTTGTTTGATCGTCAACATGTGTAAATGAAATAAGAACTAGTTCAATGAATCATTCGTTTTACTAACCCTTGTCAGTGTGAGTGGGCACTAGAGTAAATGAGTCATTCTGCTTGGTGTGGGAGATGAATAGGTCTTTGTGCGGTAAAACAGGCGTGTTGTAACATAAGTCATTCTGCTTTGTTACTCATAGGTCTTTGTTCGCTAGAAGGGGTGTGTCACTAAATTCTTTGTGAGGACTAGAACGACTTTGTATATAAATAGGGAAGGCTTCCACCCACGCGGTGAAAAGTTCACGTGTGATAACTCTTTGTCACGTAACAAAGACAGGGAAAACATGAAAAGGGAAACGCATGTGATTGGAGCTAGGTGTGGTTATAAAACGGACGACTGAGCTCATGGCAATCATTTCCGTCCTTGCGCTAACCATGCAGTTGCTCGAAGCCATCAACTCCTCTGCTCTCGCACTGGGTACACTAAACTCCCTTACTTTAGCATCGGGTAAAAATGCTTCCAATCAAAAGATAACTCATCACGGAAAAGTCGTCACCATAAAAACACCAAGTCATCCGATGGATTATCTAAAGGTTATCTCAACACAGTATGGACTGGCTGTATGTGTACCGTTAGACTGTTGGACACGGTTGCAATTCAATACTCTTGAAAAATTTCTGAAAGAAAATCTCTCCATTCCCAAAGAAATTGTTTGACACAATGGGAAGCGGCCACAAGTTCCCATCATGGAAAGAAGATACATGTATGTTCATATGGATAGACACTGTCTCATCATCCATGAAAAGGAGGGCAACGAATTCGACTTACTCAATTGCAAACCTCTCACCATTTTGGGAAAAGGATTCTACCCCCTATGAAATTAAAATTCAAACCACCTACATGGGTCCGCGCAGGGACGTAAGGTTGTTTACGTTGAATCCCTATCATGTCTCCATGACCTTCAAAAATGATGTCCATGTTGATGATGATCAACCACAGTAACACTCTCCACACACTGAGAACGCACCATCGGTCTTTATGAGACCAAGGCCTAACGGCCACCTTATCAAGAAAGAAAAATGTACACTCACCATGCCACACATGAACACCACTCCTTCTTTCTTAGGGATTACACTCTTCACTCAGGTTTGAATCATGATCATGTGGAAATTATCAGCATGCCTCTGTGTCATGGAAAAGTCAGTGTGTTACATTTCATGATATGAAACGTCAACTTCAGATAACTCTAGAAAGCTTTCAACTACGAAGGTTGCATCGTGCTCTCATGTCCAATTCTTGTCGTGTGATTAGTTTAGGAGAAGGCATTGCATTTATTCGCATTCAAGAGATAATTCTACATAATGATCACTGCTACATCGTGATTCCTAAACCCTCATGGGAAACGTATAAAAGAGAAGTTCACTCAACCCTCATGTCTTTTGTGAATCATGCTCCCCATCCGCATCATCAACGCCATGCGCGAAATGAATCTCGGAAGAGACATCAATTTAGAACAGTTGCACGTCCATCTTCCCGATTCAGTGTATCATCGCGGTCGTCCGCAAATGTTGGTCATTCGCATGAGCAACGGTCGAAATTTTCAAATCTATCGATGAGGCAAAATCCAAGTCCTAGGAAACGTTTCTCATTTCGTGATGCAGTCCATGTGTTACGAAATCGTCAAGAAAATGCGAACACATGCCTCATCTACGTCTCAGTCCCCTGACATTGAAGAATATAGTAGTGTCTGTTCAATTGAAGATGTTAGTGAATCTAGCAAACATTAAAACCGGTAATCATTGTATATTTTATGAAACTGAACTCTTTCCTGCCGCTCTGATTCGGAAGTGGCATCCTGTACATATTGCAGTGTTTCACAACAGACATTGTATCATGACCGGTTTACGTGATATCAATAAAGTAGCTGACATTGTTAAATCTTTAATGCGTTATCTGTATGAGTCACAGTTAATAGAATCGTGTTAATTACATGATTTGTTTTGAATGAGTCATCGCAATGAACTATCGCCCACACACTTGTCGGTGAAAAGGTCATCAACAAGGTTCATCGCTTTATGATGAGTCAGCGTTATTTATAGACATGAAATGATGCCCACGCACTTGTCGGTGAAAAGGTCACGCTGTCTGACGTGAGCTGCCATTGATGTTGAATGACACGCCCACACACTTGTCGGTGAAAAGGTTGAACAAGACTGATTAGATTCTTATCTAACTGAATGGCGCTTTACCACTTCATGAGTCAGAGCTATTTGTAGACATGAGTCAGCAAAGTGTATGATGTTTCTTAAGCCGAAGAAATTTTCATGTTGCATTCGTTGGAAACTTTATTAGAAACTTGAGAATGTTAACTTTCTGTCACGCTGTCTGACGTGAGGCGCATCGATGTTGAATGACACGCCCACACACTTGTCGGTGAAAAGGTTGAACAAGACTGATTAGACTCTTATCTAACTTAACCCTTGAAAAGCCAAAAGGGGTCCATGTAGACCCCAAGTGTAAATATCAGTGCATATCTGAGGTATCTACTCGAGCTACGAAGCTATGTTTACACATTTTAATGTATTTGTAATGCTACTTTCTTTACATCAAACCTGGATCATTGATCTTTTAACTACACATCAACTGAGCTTCATTTTGCTGGTCTGGGGTCCACAAATTACTTAAAATCCACAATCCATTACTCGACAAATCAACCCAAACGTGTGGTGCGCTAGAAGCACAGTAGTATTTGCATTCTAATTTACGGATGGCTCGAAAGCGTACAGCGGAAGATATAGCCAACCTTGTGGCTGCAAGTTACAGTGATGAGGAGTACATGGATGATGCTGACTCAATCGGACAAATTAGTGAAGAGGAGGACGATGTGATGGAGTTTGAGGACATCGAAGAAGATGAACGTGGACAATCTCAAGATGAATGTTTGTCATCAGATTAGGACACTGATACGCGTGATGTATTCGTGGGAAAGGATGGGACCATTTGGTCAAGTGTTCCACCGCATGCAGCTGCCTATCGTCAACACAATATTATTCGTGTTCGCCCTGGGACTACTCACCCAGTTTGCAATTTAGAGGAACACTTGGACTTCTTCTTTGCACTGATATCTCCATCAACGATCCGGCATATGCGTACCTGCACAAACAACCGCCTACCTGATGACGTTTCCGAAGTGACTGACAATGAGATTACAGGATACATCGCAATTCTCATCATCCTAGGTGTGACAAAGAAGCGGAACATCGACGCGGACCAGATATGGAGCCCATTATCTATGCACTACCTAGAGTGTGTGTCTCTAGTTATGTAAAGAAACCGCTTTCAGATAATTAACCGATATCTTACATTTGACGATGTGAATGCAAGAAATGGCTCCATGTCAAAGTTTCACAAAATGCAATACATTTTTACCGAATTTCAGCGAAAGATTTCTGCGCTCTTCGAACCGCATGCCCACGTGTGCATCGACGAAACACTGTATGCGTTCAGAGGACATTGCTCATTTCGTCAATACATACAGAAAAAACCAGCCAAGTATGGAATCAAGTACTTCTGCATGTGCGATGTGGCGACGTCCTATCTGTGCAATGTATAAGTGTATTTAGGAAAAGACACGACCCAGCCACAACGGAACAAGAACATTGGGATGAACGTTGTTTTGAAACTGGTGGAACCTATTGAGAAGACCAGTCGAGGAATGACAACAGACAGCTTTTTCACCTCCATTCCACTCGCAGAAAAGCTGTGGGAGAAACAGCTTACCCTTATTGGTACAATGAATAAAAGCAAGCGAGCTATACCTCATCAGTTCCAAGCCAGCCGGAGCCGACCAATAAGCGATAACAAATTTGGATTCAACCGAGAAAAGACCCTTGTTTCTTTTGTCCCCAGAAAAAACAAAGTGGTGCACCTATAGTCAACTGAACATCATCACAAGGCGGTCGCACGGCAAGATCATGACAAACCTGAGGCTATACTTGCATACAATTCTACGAAGGGAGCAGTGGACACATTTTACAAAGTTATCGTCCAATATTCCTGTCGCCGACACACCCGCAGATGGACAATGAATGTCTTCTACTTCATCATCGACGCAGCTGCTTACAACTCCTCTGTTATGTATCGCTTGATGAAACCAGATATAATGGCAACGAAGCCGAAGGTTCAGAGAAGACTCCACCTCGAGGCGCTTGGAAAAGCCCTCTGCGAACCTCAGATTCGTGATCGAGTTGAATCATGGAGAGTTCAAGAAATGCGAGGTGTCTCTAGTCATCTCCAGGAAGTGGCTCGCCGTCATGGTGCTCTCTGCGATCAAGGATCCCAATTGTGGCAAACTCGCTTGCTTCCAAGGGACGCTGTGAATTTTGTAGAAGGAATCTGGACAGAAAGACGAAAAATCGCTGCGGTCTCTGCAATCAATTCACATGCAAGGAGCATGCCGCTCAAAATATAGTTGTATGCATGCATTGCAAGGCCTTTGAGTAGCAGTTTTGCATATTTTTTACCTACACGATTGATTCATAAATAGTTCTTGGAAATAAATGTTTCATGTAAATGTTTGTTTTTATGTTGTGGTAAATGTGGCACATATGAGTGCAATATAATGAATCTAAATGAAAATTTAAGTCAAATATCAATTATTCTGCCGGGTTCCATACAGACCCCTTTTGGCCTTTCGTGGAGGTGAAATTGTTTTGGCTTTGCGAGGGTTAATGGCGCTTTATCACTTCATGAGTCAGAGCTATTTATAGACATGAGTCAGCAAAGTGTATGATGTTTCTTAAGCCGAAGAAATTTTCATGATGTTACACTCGTTGGAAACTTTATTAGAAACTTGAGAATGTTAACTTTCTTTCTAACTTTACAAACAGTGAAATGATTCTACCATTATTTCAAACTTTCCAAACAACAACTTTATTTCTAACTTTACAAACGTCAACTTTATTTCGTACTATATTTTATATTTTACCTATCTTACAAACAGTGACATGCTTATGACATTATTACCAAGTCAGTCCCACCTATTTGAACTGCAACTTTATGTGGAAGGAAAACGACACAGTATGTACATGATATGTTATTCATCATCACAGCCGATTTTCATTGCACCACACATAGGTAATACTGTTGGCAGCAGAAAACAAAGTTTTTATGGCTCACATCACCGGAGAAAACAAAGTCATTGAAGGAAACTGTACAGGGACAAAACAAAGTCAGGAAAAACATTGGATACATCATCGATGCTATGTTGTGATCAGGATATGGACGCATGTTACAAGGCACTAACTTACAACATCCCATGGAAAACGCCATGGAGAGAAAAACAAAATATCAACCACAACAGACAGGAAGCATACATCATCACACATCGTCGGATGGAGGAAGAGAAAGTTTCTGTCTCTTGGGTGGAGGTAAATGTGTGTCTGGATATCCGTAGGGTAATGAGTGGTTAGGACTCATCCAGCATCGCTTGTCTTCCCAAGCGGAGAGGCCTCGTTTCCTAAATGTCGTTGTCGTGACTTGATGTAACTGAGATTTTATGATGGTCATTTGTACCTTTTTAATTTTGAGTGAATTGACAGCATCCCTATAATCTTGATGTGTCATTTTTCTGACAATTGATTTTGATATGCCTTTCGCCCGTTTTATAGAAAGCTCTGAGGATTTTAGTTTCATGGAGTACATCTTGGGGCGAAGCAAGATCATCTCCTCTATCTCTTTGCCGGCGCATTCATCTTTAAAACAGCCAAGCTTTGCTTTATTTGACATTGAGTGAAGCGGATGGTCAGTTGGATAGTTGGAACTATCAAACTTGGGTGTCAAATAGTTTAAAATATCTTCCTGACTTGACTTGGCTCGTAGTTGTCAAAGCCAGGAAGAAGCTGTCTGTATCACCTACTAATTCCACATGTTGGAGAAGTGGACACGTCTTAAAAGTTTGATAAAATAACTTATACATTTCTAACTTGAAGTGATCCAGAACAGCTTGTCCTACATAAATAGGCTTGCAAAGTTCTACTTTTGATTTTAGCATTTTAATGCCGGCCAGGTCTTCGGAAATGATATCGTGATGGCAAAAGAGGGGTGAGCGAAACAATTTTCTGACGCCTCAGGATCTGTTACTAAACGATAGTGCATGCGCTTTCTTACATCCTCCATGGTTTTTACTGAAGAGGGCATTGTTCTTAAATTCAAAAAAGTCCTTTTCAAAAGAATTTTTAGATTCAGCCCGTTTCTTACTATTAAATTCTATATAGGGCTTTAAAAAGGCTTTCTGTCTAAATTGTCTTATTATACTGAGAGAGCAACAACTTCCTAGTGGGTCTATATTTTAAGTCATTTTCCGCCTCATATTTCTGATTGTGTTCTTCCATAAAGGGAGAGAACATATCCGGACTGACTATGCCAGATTCAGGTGCGAGAGGAAAATCAACTGTCTTATTCTTAATACATTTTGGATAGATGAGGTCGACTTCAAGTAAATAGTCTATGTTGGCCTCATCTCCCAGTGCCATGATGTGTGCAGGATTGGAGAAATGTTCAATGTCATGGGGCTCTACCCATTGGAAGTCAGACTGTGGTAAAGGCTTGGGTAATGCACTCCCATATAAATTATTTTGGTCTATGTACATTAAATGCGTGGTCGATCCTATGTCTTGGGTGCTGTTGACAACATGTTTGTTAACAAATGTTAAGCCACTCCTAATACCACGTTCAAATAACGTGTATATTTCTGCATCTTGCAGTAAATGTATTCTCTCCTTCGTCATCTTGAAGGCTGACTGATAGCACAGACCCGGTAGACTAACAAAATGGATGGGGACTGGGGCGTCCTGCTCTAATGTGACTTTCCTAAAAGTCTCAAACACGTCAGCCAACAGATGGACGTCTAATTTCAAGTAGGCAAGCATGTAGTCACCAAAAGTGCGACACCTAAATTCTAACCATGCTTGCTGTGCATGCCTATAGTCATCCGGCGAACAGTCCTCACCCGTCAAATCATTTTTAAATTTATCGATGTACAGAAGGGATGTCTCCTTCAATGTCTCCATTGAACTAAAATAACTAGGAAAAAACCCTTTCCGTCGCATAAGACTTTCACTTATGTTGGGATAGTCTTTCTTTAAATGTTGCGTGAGGGAAAGTGTTTCTAAATTATTAGCGAACGCGGCTAAGGAAGAAGACATAAATTGAAAACTGTCTATAAACTTGATGTCATAGAAGATAGGTTTCCCCTCCTTCGTCTTATCTACTTGAACTTTAGCAGTGATGCACATAAATTTTTCCTTTGTGCAATAACTTTGGATGACCAGGATTTCATTTTACCGAATCCATGGCGGAGGATGACCGAGTATCATAACATTTTAAGTTATGAAAGATGACGGGGAGCGTTCGCCTTTTGAGCCTAAGTTTCATAGAATTACATTTACTGCACAAGGCAGACCTAAATTTACCACTGAGATGACAATGGTCCCTCACTTTCTTATGTTACTGATCATCAAAGGATGAACAGCAGCGGGGACATTCCGTGGTCCTATCAAGTTTGAGTTTATCAGCTTCTGTGAAACACATGGGTTTCCTAGTCAGTTCCGTTTCATAGAGTTGATGAAAACGGGCTTTCCTATCTAAAAAGTTAAGGAAGTTTTCAACGCACTCCTCGCCTTGCCACACATGATGTTTATTTTGATTCCTATAAAATGGATGCCATACTTCATAACAGGCAATGCCTGCTGGCTCATGACTTAGGTCTTCTTGTTCAATGGAACATTCATTGTCCGCATAGATGGTACATGTGGGACTCAGCTCATTGCCGTTTTCCTCATACCTATAAAATTTATCTTTGGGCATGACTTCCATTTGAAGCTTACCCCGTGAGCACCACTCGTAATGCTCTTCAAAAATGATTTTGACCTAAAGCGTCGTGTGCAGCGATCACAGTAATAATCTTTGTCATCATAACTTTGTTGGTGGCGATACAATCTAGAAATTTTAGGAATCCCACAATAATGCCATTCTGGGTGGTTGTCGCTATACACTAGGAGAAGATTGACAACCCGGTCGAAGTTACTTTGGCGGTTGTTATACCTAACGCCCTTCAGACCTTTTCCCAGAGATGGACGACTATCTTAATTTTATTGAGTTTCTCAAATTGGGCGATGTCCTTAAAATCTTATGTGTTGACATCTAACCCGTCGAACTTAAGCTCATCCTCCCATTCACGATAGTGAGTGACTCTTTGACGATGCATACTTAAATCATCATAGTGTAGAATGGAGAGGACGGCATACTTGAAACACTGGGACTGACACTCAACATTGATGACAGCCTTTTTTGTCAGCCAGTGCTTTGGGGAGGGTGAAACAACCACTCCCTTGCAAATTTTCTAAGAGATTGATTTTAATGTCTACTTTCTCTATCCCATCAAAAACCAAACCGCTGTCTCTTTCATTAAATTTATTTAAGTTGCTGACGAGATAGGTCGCATGTCTCTCTGTCCACTCGTTCACATCACCTATGAGATCAGCAGCACAGGAGGCTATCCTAATCGTCACAGTGGACACTACTTCTCCCGTACTACTGTCTACTTTATTGAAACGAGCAGTGAGATAAATCATGCCTTTGAGCAAAAACCTATCTAAGCTCGTCAACATTTGATGAATTAAACTTGCATTATTTGACAGGAATGGATGAATATCCTGTATAGGTTCAGAGCTTTCTAACTCATAGTCACGAACGAGCCTCTCAAGGGAGAACTTGCTCAGCCTTAGAGTGACGTTGTTGTCAGTGTAAAGCTCAGTGGAATGTGTGTGACAGAGTGTGTGCGAAGAAAGAACAAACTCTGTAGGAAAGGTCTTCTGACACGAAGAACAGGAAAAGCTGACGTGCGATGAAAGATGCTTCCTACCTGTTGTCGTGGGTGGTTGTCGTGCCCTGCCACAGGAACCGCCTTCGATGTGACGTTGTAAGTTGGTGCTGTTGTAGAACGTACGTCCACAACCCTCACACCTGGGCCGTTGAGGTATCGGTCGGCGCTGACCTCCCCTGCAGGCGTGGCCAGCGGTGTGACGTCTCAAACTGTAGGCTTTGGCAAAAACCTTGCCACACCGCCGGCAACGGAGTTCCTCTCTTGTCTTCCTCTTCAATCTCCCTCTCCTCTCCGACTATCTCCAACTCAATTTCCTGCTCCTCCAGCAGTCCCTCCACCGACTTGACGGAGAGGAGAGGGGGTTCGGCCGCTGCTGCAGGTGGTGGCGATGCTGGGATGATGATGGGGCGGGATGGAACGTCGCCGTCAGGGAGGACCGTTGCCAGATATGTTGAGAAAAAGGAAAAGAGATAAGTAACATAGTTCAAGTTTGAAATCTTACTTTGAAGTCTTAGCCCCTATTTCCCAATCACGGTTACTTACCATCTAATGAATTAATCTCCGGCAACACCGATGGTCTAGGAGGAGGTAGGAGTGGGACGCGTGCCGAAGGTGGAAGGGTCCTTGGCTTGGGTGTCGGAGAGACGTGGCAGCGAGGAGCAGGGACTGGTGCAGGTAGCGGAGCAGGCGGTGGAGGTGGGGCGATGACGATGCCCGAGCTCGAGAAAGGAGTTGGACCCTGAGCGGAGGTAGACGGGTGGGAAGGTAGGGCCGGAAATTCCTCGCGGTATTTCCGCCTCGCGGCTTCCTCCCACTTCTTCAGTCTTGGCCAAGTCTGTAGAGAGGAGAGAGAGATTAGAGATTGAGACAAGGATGTTAAACAATCTAGGCATGAGATGTTAAAGATACTTACACTTGAAAAGCCGCTCATAGGCTTCCCGATTGCTCCTTGGGGGACGGCTTCCCCATTACGAATACATTCATGCACTGAAAAAGAATGGCAGCAAAGATAAGCAGAGCTGAAATTTGGATTCTTTTTAAACATGAATAAAATTAGGGAGGGTCTCTTGATTTTAATTGGGATGTCTACCCTAATGGTGTTAGTTAGGAGAATTCTATGAACACAACCTGCACCTCATCCCTACCCCATCACATATAAACTTACATTTCTCAATACACATTTTCTCCAGCTTTGCTGAGACGCGGTAATTTTCAATTTTCGCAAATTCCATGACGGACAGTTGATTGCAGATGATTATTTGTAAAACTTAAATCACTGAAAAGGAAAGATGAGAATCGTTTCATTTGCCTAGTCAAAGTTTATCGTGGGAACAATCATTGAAGTTACATCTAATGAATTACATTTCCCTCTACTCCATATCATAAAGACTAACCTTTGTCGAATGGCTGAAGTACTCTGACCTGGCGAGAGAAAGCGTCACGTTGAGTATGAAGTCGAACGCCCAACATGAGGAACGGCTCAGAGGTTTCGGTCTAACAAACGACGAACAACCCGTGTAACGCAATCCCTCTACGGCAGTACCCGCCGTCCCGAAGGAACGCTCGAGCAAAGCAGGTATTACAGCGATGATATGTTTCATGAGCAGAAGTGAATCTCTCTTGATAGCAAGAGACTATTCAACTTGATAGCAAGTCAAAACAACCTGATAGCAGGAGCTCACCGACACTCACCTTGTAAAAGATAAATGTGAAGAGCAGAGCTGGTGCACTGCCTTTTATAAGATTTTCCTAAGCGGTGAATGGATTAGACCTCTCGTCCAATCACAGGCGAGCTAGATTTCGCGATGTGCGCACGCACATTTGTAACGCGTTATTGAGATCGTCAAAAATGATATTTAGCATTAGACTCAACCATGGCACCTGAAGTCAATACATTGAAACATGATGATTGCACGATTCGTTTTCATCAAGAGAGCTTCGGAGGTTTAATACAAGATTACATCCTTGAGTTTCAAAGGGAGGAGACAGAATTGGAAGCATGTTTAGACTATACACGAGAAATTTTTACGGAGTTGATATCTTATTTCAAAGACAGTCTCATCAAGGCTCACTTAATTGCAAATGTCAATTACATTCATTTTCCACAAGGTGAAGAAGCGGAAAGTGTTGATTTTCAATTTCGTTCCTACGGACAAGAATATGTTACTGATGCTTCTGAGTTTTATACACGACATCTGCGGAAGATTATTTCTCGGATGGACAACTTTCATGGTTAAGGCGATCATTTGCTTCTGAATAAAATAAACCATATTGTCATTACTATTTCCAAAAGTAAATTGGATTCAACCTAATAAAATGTTGACAGCACTCAAGTTTTTTTACTTCACTACCATCATACTTGATACTATTTATGTTTCAAGTTTCTAGTGTTGCACATTATAGTTTGTTGTGAGTTTGGTTTTGACAACGTTTACTTGCTGTTCCAAGTTTTGGTAACACACTTCTGTTCGTTTAAGAATTTTCTTACTATACATCATCCTTTCTTGAGTTTTCGCAGAAGTGTTCACAGCAAACCGTATACGAAAAAGCGTTTGCCGAATCTTGTTTCAGTAGGATCCATGAGTGACGAAGCGCTTGACAGACTCGTGAAGAGAGAAATGTAATGTGTTCGTGTGTGGCACAAAAGTGACCCATCCAATTCATTTCAATCATTTTTTCAACCTTCCCCTCTGCATCCATGTCCAAACACATATGGTGGACTTGGGACCACTTTCGCTGCATTAGAAGGTTGGCCCTTAAGAGGGCACGGTGCGTTCTCGGGATTGACATGCGGGGAACGATTAGGTCTTTTTCAGTTGGCCTGCAATGAAAGAAGTAAGAATAAGGAAGATGGTACAATGCTATGTTCCAGTCATAATACTTACGAAATTTGTGCGGCTTCCTGTATTCAATGCGGATGTCCTCTCGACGTTCGATGTTGATGTGATAACACCGTACATCTGCACTGTTGAAACACTCCTGGGTGTCGTCCATTGAAATATTTGGAAAAATGAGTGGACGTTCTGGGACAACACCCAGGACAGGAATGTGAATGGAAGTGAGGGACTTCGACTCATCATTCTTCCTCAAACACGCCAACTCATGCTCAAGCTCATTCACTCGCTTCAACGCCTCCTCCTTCAACTTACACTCCTTACTCCGCTCTTGCTCACTCACATCCAACTTTCTCTCCATCGCTTCCCTCAACTTTCTTTCAGCCACCTCACTTTTCTTCGCCTACACACACACACTTTCAACTTTTTACTCACACTCAGCACTCGCCTTCAATCGATCGCGCTCAACAGTCACCTCCTTCAACGTACTCTTTGCAGCATTCAACTGACCCCGCAACCTGTCACGCTCATTCCTCACATTCCCATACACCAACGCATCATTCTTCGACAGCACCACTTTGCCCGGCACACTCGACTGACTCACTCTCCCAACACACTTCGGCAATCGCTCAGGAGACGATTGTGCCAGCGGCTTAGTCGCTGGCAAAATCGTCTTCACTGCACTCTCTTCCTCACTGACAATACGCCTCTTCACATCTACAGTCTCAAACTCACTCTCTACAACAATCCTTTTTCTTTTGGGTCCACTCACTTCATCCAAATCCACATCATTCGACACATCACTCAAACGCTCGACACTCGGCTCAACACTCTTCGATGGTTCGCTCGCCACCATACCTGCTTCAAGCAGCATTCCCTTCTCTCCACACAACACTTTCTTCATCATGTCCTTCCCTATCACCATATTTTCACACTTTGAGTGCACCATGCTGAACTCATCGCACTGCTCATCACTCCTGACATTACACCACACACAATACCACACCCTCACCGCTACAACATGCCCCTCATTCTTCGACAAATGGAATCGAAGTCTCTCACTCCTAAATACATTTCCACAGCCGCACTTCGCCAACTGAAGCTTCTTGTTACTATCTTTTGTCATTGTGAGAATCTCTGAAAGGAGATATAATAGTTTGTGAGATTGAGATAACAGTAGTCATCTCATAGGAATAATATCATCTACATGAGAGGCCTAGCTTGCAACGTTTCATAGCAAACCTTGTCAGAGCACTCACCGTTCGTCTTACAACTTGAAACAGGAGTGAAGACTAGAGAAAAGATGTTGTTTATATACCCAGTGAGCAAAAAGCCATGATTCAGACCTTCCTTATTTGGCCATGCGTTTGACATGACACAGCGGTTTTACCAAATATGGGCATCGGCAGTCACCATGCTTTCAGTAACCAACTCCCAACACAAAGATTGGTTACCCTATGACGCGAAAAGTTTTGACGTGAATGCCTACAGTAACCCTCTCATTTTTACCAAGTTTCAATGACAAACGATAGACGTTGCCAACCCTGAGTTACTGAGGCTAGACGAGATTTCACAAAGGCCTGGTAGCAGAAGCTATAGCGACTTGATAGCAAGCGTTTAGGTGTTAAAACATCCATTGACCATCATTTTTAAAATTCAAATAGTATGTCAATGAGGATAGACAAGCTAGGCTGATGAATCCGTTACAGACATTACTCAGAGGGGATATCATCCCGACTCCAAGGCCTCGGCCCTTAAATCCAACCTCCCGCGGACAGAGCGTGCGTCATATCACTGTGTTTGTATTCGGACCCCGATTTTGACATGAAAACCGGTGGACTTATTTACATCAGGAAGCAAGTCTCGAGCCGAACCTCGCCTCTGACAACTTTATAAAGGTCTTCATTGAAATCAAAAGGTTTGAAAACCTTATAAAACATCAAAAAATAGCAAATTTAAATTTTGCAGCATTTGGTACTACTTATGAAATTTTATAAGTAGTCTGTAAATATAGGTCTGATCAATAGCTATCGAACCTTTTTTGAATCAACTCAATCGGTGCACTAGAATCGAAGATACACCGTTTATAAGTATTGGACCTACTTGATCAAAGTGATCACAAGCCATAGTCTGGCTAACCTATAAGTCTGACACCTAAACTGATATCAGCAATGAAATTTTCTAATTTTCTAAATTTTCTAATGAATGATTTTGGAATTTTCGATGCTATCATCGGAGCTCCGGAGAGGCGACCTACCTTTGACAATCTCTCGTCTTAATGAAATTTCTCATTCGGTTCCCAGCTTATACATGTATAGTTTGTGGCGATCAGCTGATTGACGTAATCTCAATCATCCAAGACTTAAAACACTTCTATCTCCGGTTCTAGAGCTACGATTGACTTCAAATTTTGACAGTCACGTTTTCTCACTCTAACCTTTCATTTAAGCCATCCCTCGACTCTACGATTACCAGAAGCCGAGTTGAAAAACTCGGTCGTTTTTTCAAACTATCCAGAATCTTGGAAAATGCGCAAAAATTCGATTTTAAACAAGCTCTCATTTGGAAACGAAACCTTCCACAGATCTGAAAAGGTAGGATCCTAGAGAACAAAGTGCGGTATTTCCACTAAAAGAAATCGGAGCTCTTCATTCACTTTCATTCCTGAGATAGTCGTCACCAAAGTAGGCTACAATTTAACATTTTCACGAAAAAAAATCCTAATTGTCGACCGATAGTGAAGAAAATTTCGAAATAATTTTTTGTGCGAATTTCAGCAACAATTCTTGATGGAAGTTTGTTTCACATGTTTCTGAGCAACTTTAGTCAAAATGTTGAAAAAATTTTTTTTTCACGAAAAATCCTAAGTGTCGACCCATAGTGAAGAAAAATTTTTTTTC
>CAJQUW010014018.1:0-12088 GCA_907163375.1 Prostheceraeus crozeri
CCTACATGTACTTAAGGATGAGCATCAGCATAATTAGTACCGGTGTGGAAAAGCACACTATCCCGGGATTAGACATGGAGCAAATCCAGGGATTGAGATCTTTAGCATGTTGATTCCTCACTAGATCGCAAAGCTTTTGTTTGCACTACTATTCTCAGTTTACAGCTCAATGCAGGAAGAATTCTCCGCATTTGACCACAGTTGTTATCAACGTCATTAGCAGAACTTGCGATAAAAAGGCACATCTAAGATTCTTCAATCCCTTCAAGATTCTTCAAGTGTTTTTTTCATGGAACAGATAGTGATAATTTTGATTATATCTTACGAATTTACTTAAACCTATAACTGGTATGTTTATATTTTGTCAGTCCTCATCTCGAGGTAGAGATTGTAATCAGATTCCTGTAATCAAGAAAAGTCGGAATTTGCAGGCTGCCCCATCCCAATTCTTCACTCCACCTGTATGACTGGGAGTTTTGGCTATATTACATTCGATACCTATGGGGATGAAATTTGATGTGAAGGTAGAGTGGGACTCAGGTAGCTTCAGTTTGACTCGATGTGGGTAGAGGTAAAGATGCGGGTAAAAGATTATTTGCGAAACACCCAAAAGTGATCAATTTTTTTCCAAATTTTAGACAAATTTGAAACCGTGTGGGAAATAACCCACGAATAGCCCAACTAAATATTGCTAATTGCAATCCCGTGATCCGTTTAATTGTCATTTTAGGAGCTATTTATATATCTTTTGATATTGATTAAGCAGAAATCGAATGTTTTGCCAGTTAAAAATGAATGAATTTTCGAATAATCTTGGACATTTTTCTTAATATTATTCCATACTGAAAAGCTCTGTCCTCATAGGCTACATTTTTGATAATATACATTTTTTTCATTTATTCCTACTTCGATTCTTTCCAGCAAAAGACCACTTGTAAGGACATCATCGAGTCTATCAATTGCTGGCTGCGATAAGTGGGGCGTTTATGCTGGCTGTTATGTGGAACAGGTATGTTGACCAAAATTTTGCTGTATATCGAATTATTTCTTGTTTATTCCGCCATCAATTCAACATTATCCGATGGCCAAAATTGATATAAAACAGTAGTATTGTGAATGTTAAGCAACATCTGCTTTGTAGGCTCACGAGTAAGTGACCTACAACCAGGGATGTGGAGTCGGAGTCCTATCATGTTTGCTGGAGTCGGATCATGTTTGCTGGGGCCTATAACTAGACCCGAAATATAATACAAACAAATCATTTATCCTCGTACATAGCTGTCACTGTGTTGATGTCAACTTTCTCCGTCAAACAAAAGTACAGAGACAGCAGCACATGCAAAGCTTGTAATAGTTGAGGGAATGAACCGTGATAGTGAAAAAAGGATTGTCTTTTCACTCGGTGATTTAGTAGAGAAGACAAGCCTTCCTAGCCTCGATCACATCTACGCGCCAAAGGTAAGATCAGAGACAAAAATGAAACACTAGTTTGTTTGAGAACATTACCTTTAATCCTCACGTTAATCGTGTGTGATGGGTCCTCTAAAGCGCATATTAAAATCGAAAGTGTGCTCATATTTTTTGGAGAAAGATGTGGGATTTTCCTGCCTGGTCGAATCCTACCAGCCGCACATCTTTTGCATGGCAATTTGATCTATTGTTTGTTTAATTTCATTGTTGTTAAATGCACTTGTGTGAAGTTCTACATTTAAATTCTTTTTGGATAAGTGCTTATTTCTCATCTTCAGCAGTGGCGGGGGCTTTCTGAAAAAGATCAGCAGTTCTACGTTTAATTGGACGGACTTTTACGGAAGCCAAAATTTCTCGTGTCAGCATACTGTAAAGTGAATTGTTTTGAAATTCTGGGGTTGAATTCTTATAATCCCGAAACCCGAGGGATTTCGAAAAGTACCCTGGATTGCAATCCGTAATAAGCACCGTAGAATGACATAAAATATATCTAATACTTCAGTGGAAATGAGAGTTTTGCACCTTCATCACAAGTAATTGAATCGAATGCGATCGGAATACTATCTTTCATTCCGACGATCCAGGCTGTTTCGATTAGTTACAAATCACGTCGTCCTGAATTGAGATCAATTTCTGCTTTGATAAGAAGGGATGACGTTCAAGTAGCATCCTCAACTTGCATTCGGATACGTGATCACTCAGACTGTGACTCACATTCCAACTCACTCTACCTCACTCCTAACGATGCTGCATTGCAGGTGCTGTAGTTGTGGAAATATCGGCTCCAGAAAATGTCTCTCATTCCCACCCACATAAACAGCAGCACGTGTGCACATTATGTATACCTTCTGATTTTCCCAACCGTTCTGTTAACTTACAGCGCCGATAGATGTCCACAGAGAATATTTCTTTTCGATTTCACAGCACATTCCTAAGGAACAGTCAAATTCCTGGGTTGCTTTATCATTTTTACCTTGACAGTATCTTTAAGCGTTTTATGGACTATTTATCATCTTCCTGCATCTGGAAATTTTGGTCTCTTTCAAATATGTTTGCGAATCCTTGTCTTATGTATTTTCTTATTTATTCTACCATGTGAAGGGTTCTCCTCAACTCCTTGACTGCATGACACTGCACTTTTATGTCTGTGAAGGACACCTTGTCATTATGTCATGCATGTGTTCGTGACCAGCTGATAGTCTTCTCTATGGCACTGAATGACTCTGTCCTCTGCAGAACTCACTTTGCCATTTGTCGGTATCCTACGGACTCTCTTTGCCTGTCGCATGTGTTCGAAGAACTCTCTGCCATCTATGTCTGAGAAAGACTCCTTGCCATTTCTATGTCTGAGACGGCTTTTCATTTCGATTTCTATGTATGAGACGGACTCTCTTTTAGTGATGTGCGGTTAGATAAATTTCTTAACCCCTTTGTTCCTACGACGCATAACTACGTACATCTCATGAAGCTCGCATTTGTGTCTCAGAGCTTTCGATGATAGTTGATTCTTATTGAATACATCATCAACCAATCAGAAGCGAGCTCAACTGTTTCCCTACACTACGTTCATTTTGTCCTCGAAGATGGCTGAGAACAGGCCGAAAAGGAGACGAGTCGTGTAACTTGTCGCAAAGAAAATGAAGAAGTTGGAATGTGCCTACATGCGTAATGGACCTCTGCTCGCAATCAAATTTGAGGACAAAAGGATTGTTTATTTTTTGTCTTTATTTAGACACCGCCGGAGAAATCGGCAAGAAGAGAATCCTTCCAAGAAACGTCAGAAAGGAATATAGGAAATCTGCCGCGATTGATAGGCCTACATACAATTATTGTATGCGTGGGATCGACGCCACAGATCGGATGTTTTCTTCCTTGGATTGTACACGTAAATCCTATACAGGACTCAAGAAGATCTCTGTGAATTGCATAAGGGGACTTCTCTTCAATGCGCTTCTTATTTTCAAAGGAGAAAGATCAGCAAACATTTGCTTTCTGGAATTCACGAAAAAGTTGATAATGGCTCTTACGGAGGTCGAATCGAACCCGGTTCGTTCTGCCAAGAAGAAAAAACGAATTCTTAGATATCAAAAGAACATACATTTCCAGTTTGCTGTTCCTATCCCCGCAAATAACAGAAAATCAAGCCCCCAGAAAAGGTGCCAGTTTTGTAAAGAAAAGGGAATCCAAAGACACATGAGGTATCAATGCTCCGGGTATCAATAGCATGATCATCCCACACTTTACTTATCATGCTTTCCGCCATTCCATAATTCATGACTATTTCTATGCATGGATAACCCTACACTTCTGCTTTCGAAATTATCACTTCAAATCTTTTGAGATCACTGTGCGTTCAATAGTGTGGCTCCTGCTGATCGAATACCTAGTTTATGAATGCTTTTCTAGATGAATTTAGTCATTTTTATAGCGCGGTTGATTGATGTTTTTGAATTTTTATTTGGTAAAATGGACATCATAGAATGTTTAAAATATCGCCATTTTGATATAATTTCAGCATAAATAGTGATTATCGTTGACGTAAAGAAAAACAAAAATTTAGATTATTTTGCCGGCATGAGTCGGAGCTCCCTATATTCAGTAGTCGGAAGGAAGGGCTAAACGTAACCGACCGGTCAAAAAGCCTCCGCAATCGTGGAATTTTTTTTACCGTTAACCGCAGAAAATATGTTTCTATGTCTGAGACGGAGTCTCCTTGCCACTTCTACGTCTTAGACGGATGTCTTTGCCATTTTTATGTCTATGTGAAAAGTGTGTATTTTTGTAACAATTTATCGAAGTGCAAGGTAGTAGACAGACATTAGATCCGGAGAAAAAATGGCAAAAATGTTTGTTGTGAAGTCATGACACATCTGAATAAACTGCCACACAAGAACGTGAAAGACGTGTAGGCCTATTTGTTTTCTTTACAACTTATATTGAAGTAATTTATATACAATGAATAACTGTAAAATCGTGTTTATAACCAATATGTCGCGATTTCTACACACGTCACAAAAAATGTACGTTGCTAATAGAACAGCAGTCATCAGATGAACATCACTAGACCGTGAAAGTTCATTTCTAAAGAATAAACTCAAGTCTGAACAAATTGTCATCAAGGTTACGCCCACGTAATGAGAGTACATATCAAATTGGAGGCGTCACAATCTCGACGCATAGTATAAACGATAGTAAATGATATCGTCTGTCTAAATTCCCATGCAACCGTCTCCAACAAAAGTTGGCAAAGGAATCCGTTGGAGGGTAGCATTACCGCAAATATTTCGTTCAAGTATATACGAACCATTTACAGTAGGCCTTTATGCAAACCAGGAAAAGTTTGAATAGGCTATACCGTCATGAAAACATTTTGAATTGAGCTGTTGATTTCTTAACGCTTTATTGAAGTAGCACGTTTATCGTAATAATTTTCTAAATAAACTGTACGCATGAACTGAACGTTTGTGCAACTAAAAAGAATCTTCATGGATGTATTTGATTTGAAATTAGTTATCAACTTTTGAACTTGGTCTACCGTGTAAATGCAGAAATTTGTACATGCGTTCTAGTATTCCTGCGTGTAATGTTTTGTTTGATTAGCAATTAGCTTATTGTTCTGTTGAAATGTCTGGTTGCATGTGCAATTCCATTTGAATTCATGTTCATTTCAATCATATTCTCTTCAGCGTAGTCGTACGTTACTACTGTCGAAGATCTATTTATTTGTGCATCCTTTGTAGGTTTATTCAGAGAAATCAGATAGGTTAACGAGACTACTGCTTTTTCAGTGGAACTGTATTCTACTCAATTAGTGTCTCTTTGCTAATTCGGTATGATCTACAGGATAAAATATGCTCAAGGCAAGCGGTAAGTTAACTGAAACATGTTTTTGATGTAGAGGCCAATTTTTTCCTACAGATCAGCTGATTCAATGTAGCCTATAACAGCATTCAACCTTGATATTGTCTAGATATTTGTACGTATCACTTAGACCTCAAGGACAAATTATTGAGGAGTATTTGTGACATTTTTCTAATTTTGGGCTACTTTCTTATGCATGATCTACTGGCCATGGCGAAGATATATCACACAAAATGAAGCATGTAGTCGATCAATTCAAATTACTTCTGGGCCCTTGATAAAGCTAGATTTTTGTGCTTTTACCAGTGACTCCCACGTATGAAATGGACTGTCTTGCCTCATGCATTTGTGCTTGCTATATTTTTCTATTGAACCTACACACATTTTCAAATATCTCAAACTGAGCTGTATTCAGGACAGCTTTTCCAATACAATCAATCATACTCCCATCTTATGTTTTCATGCGATAAACGGTCACAGCATAGGCCTACCTCGTTTATCAAAGTGAAATTCGCCAGAGCAATTTATCAGCAATTCTAAAATGTTCGCTAGTATTATCAGTTTTGCAGGAATGAAGAGAATACATTTAACATGAGCAAAGACTTTAAAAAATTAAACTCCGATGACTAGCAACAGAATTCATGCGAAAAAACAAGTGCGTTTACTGGACCACGGTTTATTCATTTCCAACTGACGCAACTTGATAAACATGCTGTTCAGGGCAGGAAGATAAGACCCACATTTGAAATATTAACAACCACGAAATACAAACCGTTAGGAAATGTAAGCAAGAGTAATTCACAGGATTAACATTTGATTCGCGTCATTGTAAAGATGAACTCTGCTTCGTTACACCTGAGGGCGCCAAAAAATCGCCACGTTTGCCATGGTAAATGAGTATTGGGATGAAAAGCTTGTAGTATGAGCACAGTTTATGTTTGGATAGAATGAGGACAATAAAGTCAACGAAGCATGTAGCAAGGTAGGAAACAAAATTCAACAATTGTCGATAACGTCGTTACATTTTCGGCTGGTACATGTGATGATTTGTACACTAGTTGGTAATATTTACAATAGAATACAGGCTACCCACCAACGGTCGGTATAGATGTTGGTTTACATGTCATAACAAAGGGGAGGTTGACACTCCCCCAGTGTTATTGAAGCAGCAGTTCTTTCAAATATACGCTAACAATTCAGCAGGAAGAAAAAACAGCAAACTTAATAGCAGATGTCGAGTTATTTGACCAAAATTGATCGGAATATTCTCCGATCTAATTTATGAGTTTTAAATGTGATTCATCCTCAACCACCGAATGGGTATAATCGATGTACAGCAGGTAACTTCATATAAACAGATTGCATTCTAACACAGTTCAATTAGACTGAAACAATTAGTGGGCTTTACGCGTCGATAACGATAGATAAACATTTATAGGGAGGTTTCGCCGCTTGACTTCTCTTCACCATCTCCTTTCTGGAAGGCAGAAATTTGTCACCGTTTACTAAAATTCTAACAACTTTCATGTTTACTTGATGCAAAGTAAAAGTTACACTTCAGATAAAGAGTGGAGAAAAGCGAGTTCACTAGTCGTGTACCTCATCTTGATTGTGCTCAGGATTCTCTCCTTGGTTTGAACGAGAGCTCTCTTGCCTAACACGACGTCCACCACCACGTGCTCCTCGGCCGCGTCCACGTCCGAAGAATCCACGTGGCCGGCCATAACCACCACGACCACGGCCTCCATAGCCATAACCACGTGGAGGAGCAGGATGATACTCCATTTCATAACGCATGTCATATCCGCGCATTTCCATATTTCTTGGCGCGTACGATTCATTATAGTACCGCCTCGACATGGGTCGGAACGGCATCATTGATCCATCATCCTGTTGAAACAAACGAAATGATCAACGCATGATGTGTTAAATGTACTGTAGGCCTACTTACAAATTCACCGCCAACCTCCCTTGGAGGTCCTCCCCGTCGTTGCTGAAGCATAAATGGACGTCCACGACCACCGTAGCCTACAAAGAACGGTCTTCCTCGTCCTCTGCCGAAGTAAGGTCTTCTACCACGTCCACGACCACGGCCTCTTCCTCTCATTTCACCATAAGCGTCTCCTTCTGGACCAGCACTGACATCGTAAGCGCCGTCTTCTGATTCGTCTTCGCCTTGACCGGGCGGGCCCCTAGGACCTCGACCAAAACCTCCCCGGCCACGACCGCGACCAAATCCTCCTCGGCCACGACCAAATGATCTGAAACGACGGCGATCAGCAGCGTAAACACTCCCGTGAACTGGTGTGCCATCGGGTCCGGTAACATTTGAAGCCTCATTGCCTTTTTCTCCTTCGACGACATCGAATTCAACAACTTCTCCGTCCCCCAGAGATCGTTGCCACTTACGCGGATTGTTCTTCAGAATGGCGGACTAAAATGAAAAAAAGGTATGGAAGTGACAATGTCCTCGTTCTTTTGCCAGATACATAAGGAAGTAACCACACAAATTCCTGCCACTGTTCCTCGTGTCGTGCAGAGCATTTAATGAGATATTGTTTTAATATGACAGCAAGGTTGTTGAATAGGCTTCTTTTGTTTCCAAAATGTCAGTGTTAAGCATTCAAGACAGCCGTCAATAAACTTCCACAAAACTCTATGGAAGGTTGACAATTTGAACGGTCTTCTGTCTTAAGCATATCTGCAATGTTATATTGGTTTTATAACATTGCATTTTTCGTTATTTCCACTTATCCTCAGTTATTCGGTTTTTTATTTCACTTTTGCATCTCCTTTATCTGAATTCACTTTTCTATCACCTTATTTTAAATGTTATTAGCCAGCTTAGTTATACATGTGTGCTGTTTATCTGAGTGTTACATTCCATAATCAACCCCACTTCAATTATCTGCTTTGCCTTTGATCTTCTTTTGACACATTTGGTGTACAGGCCCGTCCTCTTCCTCCAGGCTTTGGTGAGATTTTTTAAAGTGCAAGTTCAGAATTAGAATACCCAATTCAGGAACTTAGTATCGTGTAGATTTCTGGACGTAGAGCCTCCCACGGACTGACTTCCTGAATGACTGTCGCTAATCATAATTGATTGTGGCATACGGGAGGTAATTGGTCATAGTAGCTTTATAGTGAAAAGTCTCTCCCACTGTTTTTTATCCACTTGTAATTTTAATAAAATTTGAAGCTTTTAAGGTAAAATAGTTTCACCAAATTTTATTAAAATTACAAGTGGATAAAAAACAGTGGGAGAGACTTTTCACTATAAAGCTACTATGTCGCTAATCAATCGTAACCCTTTAGCTCTAACCCAGGCTGCATCTCAACTTTGAATATGTGGTGACGATTAAATTGACAGAAATCATTTCAGTGTAACTACAGGTGTATAAGAAGCTTTGGCGCAACTACCCCGATGAGCGATGTCAGACTTACCCAGGGTCTTTTTTACACTGCAAATATCAATCGAGCTCTGTAACTTGACACCTTACTGCACCAAAAATCACCCTTGGTTAATTCTTAGCCTAGCTTCCTTCACATGAAAATGAACGAAATTTTTGCTTGGCAAAACAAGGCTGCGTTTTCAAAAACTGCCAAATAGAGCAGTTATCAGAAGACAATTAGTTATCGATGTAGGTTCCTACCTATGGATGCGATATTTTTGTTATCGAAACATCGTTTACATCATATCACTATGAAAGCAGGACAGGCCTACTAATGTGTGGTTAAGCAAGCAAGCACCATTTTCAATGATGTGCCCAATTAAGGTGCGTTTGCACGTTTAAACGCCTGACACTGGTCGCTGAAATTGCTGGAAAATGTGGTTCAGTAGGCCTATTTAAAATCTGTTGATCACTTTATCGGAAATAGGTCCACCGCAGGTATGTGTTAGATTTAGACTCAAAACAGCTGTAGAAATCTCAAGCTCGTCTAATATTGCTGCTCAAACTGGATCAACAGTTACTTGATCCTACATTTCTGTCGAGTTTGCCAGATAAGAATACTCGCACATGCGGTCATTAGCAATATATTCAATTTCAAGTATAATGCACCTTCACGGACATCATTTGTCGGCTCATAGTTTCTACACCCTCTAGGTCTATCTACTATACTCCTGCTTATTCAACGGAGACATCATGATCACATAACATTTGTCAAAAATATTTTTACATAAGCATCATTCAAAAAAAGGAAAAAAATATTCCTCCCACCGGTAGACTGCCCATCAGTCACCAGGGATTAATGCCTAGCTTCACCATAGTACCAAATAAGCGAAATTTTCAAAATACATCGAAATTTCTAAAATTTATAGCTTAAGAAGCTGATTATGGAAAAACCGAATGATATTGAGTCTATCATGACTGTTACGCATATAACATTCATATATAGCGATCTGCTGTATTGCTTGGATCTGGTAGGGGCGCGTTGAGAAACCCTCAAGAGACAAATCAACCCAACTTCATGTCCACTGAAGATGGAGGACCCCTAGCACAGTTACAAGCCAGGAACCAAGCTAGAGGTTACTCAAATGAAAAAGTAATATCTTGTATTACCTTAAATGAACACAAGCCTACCGTATCTGATAAGATTTACCCATCAGAAACCTGCTCGCACGCCTTTTGAAAGTGTCCGGATCGTATTGGTCAGGGAAAGTAGTCCAGGGAAGCTGATTCCAAAGCTGTGCCCAGTGTGAACAAAATCGCTTTTCTAAGCTACATATAACATATTAACGCATTTAGCATTGAGCGTTCCTCAGATCTAGAGTTTGGGTACGCACTCATTTACAGCAGAGCTGCCTTGACCGAAATAGTTCTGTAGAAGAGACTGAAATGAAGCAACATCCCGTCTGACGGAGAGCGCTCGCAATTTAATAGCAGGTATTTCACCCACAAGATTCTTGACACGTTTCTCAACCCGTTCAAGGAGGCTATGTTTGCGGAGTGCCAGCCTACATGACAACAGTAATACACCATAGGACGAATAGTCGTCTATAAAGACAGCAGTATGATGGAAGATAGCTCCTGACACGATAGACTACCAATGCGTTGAGATACCTGCTTGCTAATTGACTGGATGTGCGATTTCCATAACAAGTCTCGCAATCGCTAATCAAAGGAAGGAGAATGAATCCCGTTCTCAGATCTATTGTCGGACATCTTAAAGCTATGTTGATAATCATCTCGTGAGTGCAGAATACTCGTTTGATGTTTTTTAGGATTGAAAGAAGCCCTATTCGGAAAGCATGCACAGGATTCAGTAAAAACGTCGCATAACCGCTGCCGTTGCTGGGTATTCTTTTCTCGTCGCTCATTAGAATTGAAGATTGTCGTGTCATCTGCATACATCACCAGTTTATTCACCAGGTAGTCTGGAGGTCATTGATGCACAGAGACCACTTAGGATCTCCTGCATTGACAAACTCGGTGAAAAGACTTTTGGCGATCTAAAACGATATATCTGTCGGTCACTAAGGAAAGAAGCATGACGTTTACGGAGCAACTCCATAAGATTTAAGTTTCGTAAGGAGTCCCCTATGTCAGAATTAATCGAATGCCTTGGAAACATCCACGGTGACTGAGACAATGTTGTTTGTTCTAGGTCCAGAATGTGTATGAACTACACACGCTTCATTCTGCATCACTTCTTTTCGACTCTCACCTGGTGTACAATGAACATGAATGGGTCATGCTTTCACATTCATGAAATTTTCACTTAGAAAACTGTACACAGAAGAATCGCAATGCCACCACTTGGAGAAGCTGTGCTCAGATGGAAGATCATTTAATAAGTTCCAGACAACTGCGAAACCCCTCCTCATTTACTGACATGTCCACTGCGGCGACGTTTGAGGACTTAACTAACATTATTTAGTAATCATGTGGCTGCATCAGGCACCTTACTCAAAATTTTATTCAGATTCTTATACTGGCATCTGTCACAGTAGCGGAGTTGTCCAATCCTTTCACTATTTTCCTTCTCCATTCATCAGTTCTTAGCCAACTTAGTCCGGGAGCTAGCGCGAACTTGTGCAGGGAACGAGGTAGTACATGTAACTTTCACATAGCATAGTACATCTCTAACCTACTGCAAAACTTCCCGTCTGCCGGATCAGATCATTTGCTTTTCAGAAATAGAGAGGATAACACAATCCTATGCATTTCCAATGGTAAAATTGTGACATTTAAGGTGTTGACTCCATTTTTTCGAATTTTTGGTCATAAAAGTTACACATATTGGTATTTTGTTGAACTGGTTATTATAGAAATCATCTACAGATCATGATCTTTCAAATGAGTTATCATTCAGTGACAGAGGATGAAGTAAAGTGTACAAACAGACACTTTTCGTTAAAGTATATCAACAATTTTCCTGAAATTTCTAAGTTAAAATTTGCAGTTACACCAACGAAAAGTGTCTGTTTGTACACTTGACTTCATCTTCTGTCAATGAATGATAACTCATTTGAAAGATCATGATCTGTAGATGATTTCTATAATAACCAGTTCAACAAAATACCAATTTGTGTAACTTTTATGAGTAGAAATTCGAAAAAATGGAGTCAACACCTTAAATGTCACAATTTTACCATTGGAAATACATAGGATTGTGTTATCCTCTCTATTTCTGAAAAGCAAATGATCTGATCCGGCAGACGCGAAGTTTTGCAGTAGGTTAGAGGTGTACTATACTTTGTGAAAGTTTCATGTACTACCTCGTTCCCTGCACAACTTCACGTTAGCTCCCGGAC
>CAJQUW010014019.1:0-78476 GCA_907163375.1 Prostheceraeus crozeri
CAATTAGGCCCAACAATTAGACCATGTACAGCAAATTGCATTTGTCTGTAATTAATTACACTTTCTGATAATAACTGGCACACAATCTGATATAGGCCTGCTTGTAATATCGAATTAGAGATCTCGAGATCTCGGTATTTGATAAATATTGATTCTCGAGATTGAGATTCGAGATCGAGATTAAACTCACTAAGTGTATGTCATGGTAACGCTCGCGACAGACATTAAATTGATTATCGACCAGGAAGTAGACTTAGAATAACTTAGTTGATTATCACACTGATTAGCATTTATGGAAAGTCGATAATCTTTGATAGTATAAACTGGCTAATCATTCTTGTCTCCGAGGGAAAAAACTTATTCTATATTTTTGGTAGCGCTCGTGACATTCTAATGTAGAAATTGAATATTTTCTAAAGAGTCATAATTAACTTTGACAGAAAGTTGTCCTTCAGATACATTAAATAAATTGAAATCATCTAGTATCACAAACGATTTTTTCAACTTAATATTATCATTTCCATGTACAAAATGCACTGAAGCACACAGCTCAAAAAATAGGGGCATAATTGAAACTTGCATAATAGTTTTCAGACTACCCTTTGTCATCTATGCAGACATATTTCAGCTCTTTAGCTAGCATGCGTCTGAACTTTTGATTATATATTGTAACCTGCATATTCAGGCACTCTGGATAACAGGCTACTTATATAATATATGATAGTTATTGAATTGTGATAGTCTATTGCTTTCTACCAACTCCGTATTGCGTATCCAGCAACCCTGAGCTCTCGCCTACCTTTCCCTGTAGTTATCTCCTTGCTAAGATTTTATGAAGATAAAACCATTGGTCCAGATATACTCGGTTTATTCTACCTATGAGGGAGATAAGAAGAAGTATGAACAGCGTACAGATAGCGACAATAGAAGACTCAGTTCGGTGACGAAGAATACTTATCATCTCGGTTTATATAGGCACTGTAATTCTCAATTCCCATTTTTCTTGACGTGTGCCCCGGCTGTCTCCTTCTCCACCCGTCGCAGCTTGGCTTTAAATGATGAAGATATTTTTGATGTATCCGCGATTCCTCTCGCCCCGCGACTCTGCTGTCAAACCAGCTGACCACTTTTCGATAATAAGCATACTTTATATTCTTCACTCCACTGAGGTCAACTAAGGACGTCACCTCACAATCGTGAAGTTCCTTTCATTATTTCAGCCTTGTTGTTATGGTCATCGGCACAATTCGTCAAAAACTGATTTGAAATTTTACTTCGGTGCAACCAACTCGTGGTTTGACCCAGCCATTGGATGTAATGTTAGCAAGGGACAGAGATTGACATAGATATTTGTTTCTCTTCGGCTTGTGTGATTGGCCAAGCGCTCTCATCAGCGAACGCACTCAACGGTCAGAGTGTAGGCAGGCCTGTGAAAAGTGCATATCTTTGACTCAACTTTACACCGTGATAAATTCATCAAATGGGAATATCATTCACATCGTTTGACTCTTCACGATCCAAATCTAATCACTCTGTACGTTTAATGGGATGTCAATGCTCTAGTTCGTCAGAATTCAGGCTTAAATTGCATTACGTTCAATGGAAAATTGATCTTCTTGCCCCTCGAGACTAGTTCTGGCCGTGACCATCAGTATTGAGGAGAGTCATCTCTAGACTGAAACACGCACACAAAGAAAATACAAATTTGCTTAAAAAATGAAGTCATTTCTCTATCGTAACCCAGCGTTTTCTCATAAAATTAATTGCATACTTCCTTTGACATACTATAATTTTTAAGATTTTTTGTAGATTTATATAAAGTTGTATTTTAAACCTCGAAAGAGATCTAAGTAAATCATTTTAGAGAAAGAACATTTTTGAATGAAACATTCTATTTGAATTAAGTTAGGAGGATTTCACTGCATACTTCTTCTTCTGTCTCTTCAGGTGGGCAGGCGCATCCGCAAATATGTCTATTCTGCAGAACGTAAACGCTATCTAAACATTGTCAAGAGAGTTCCAAAAACTGAAGATATTCATCCTTCTGATTTTCTTGAAACACTAGCCACACCAAAAATGTCCGACACAGAAGATCACATTCCGTAGAATCTCCCCATATGCAATAATCCCGTTGACAAGTATTCTGTACATTCATGAATTTGCCATTTGCCTCTTCTCCTATCAATACCGCTCTTTGCTTATACAAATAAAGTATTGTTGCTATTCAGTACTACTGACGTTTTTTTACTAAATTCGAGCACGAACTTCTCATCACTTTTCATTTGGAAGATTGTCACCCAACATAAGTAAAACGACAATCCTTAAACTACAGCACCAGTCGTCGTGCAAAGGTCAAACACTGCAAAGTTCCATTCGTCACAATACTCTGCTAAATTTTCGTATTTATTGAATAAAACGCATTCTACCTGTAATAATTTCTGTGAATACCATTTTGTGATCAGGACAGTCTGTTTGCTTAGCTGCATGCAATAATAACATCAAAGTCACAAAAGTGCAATCCAAGTCATAAAAATGACAGATCTCATTTTGAGTGATATGTTGGCCTATATAGCATATGCTTTATGTTTATAAAGTGCACACGTTCATAAAATACTTCAAGTTCATAGGAGCCCTATGTGGTACAGTTTTTATTTCGTATAGCCTTACTATTAGCCGATTCATGGCAATTATCAATCCACTATCTGAAATTAAGCAGTCATTGATGAAATTAAGCATTTTCAAAAAAAGAGGAAAGTTTACTCTAGGGCATAATGGTATAAAAATGAGCCATCTTCAAAAAGCATGTTACTCTAGGTTTTGTCTCAAATACAAATCACCATGTCGCAATGGGATTCTAAAACAACGATTGATCAAAAGAAAAGATCAGTTAATTGCGAAATAAGATCTGTGCCCTATAGGAATGGAATTTTGCGATATCTGTCCTCCGCAACTTGAAAGACGCTGGAGTTATAGCTTAAGAAACATCATTTTATTGATGTCGGATGACTATCCACAAATTAAAAACAACTAGAAAATCGTGCTCAAATTTAGAAAGAAAGTGTCAATAACTCTCGCGCTAATTATCGTTATCAGCAGCGGCCGGTCTCCCTACAGCACAGGATCATTGACTGGTTCTTTGCAGATTTTTCCGGTGCAATTTGGGTCGCTAAATACCGCATGTTTAATCGAATAATCACCGGTGGGTCTTAATTCGATAATTGCCTGGAATGTTCTCTAGGAAAACTGCCTGCAATTTCTCGATATGTTAAGTAAAGGTAGTTAAAAATATTTAAATCGAAAAAATTTCATCGAGGTTTTTTGAGAAATTTCAAATTTTGAATTTTGTAAGTAGTATGAAAAATACATTTTTCTAAATTTCAAGTAAATGCTCTGTTTGCATTTCCAGGTACTCTAGCGATTATTAAATCGTAAAATGACAAAATTATGACTTTCCATCGAGCTACTTGTATTTTGAATTAGTTTGTATTTTAAAGTTAGTACAGATTCTTAAGTGAAAACTTCTTCAGTCACATGAATTTCATTTTCTAGTGTAGTGCAGTCTCATTTTTGAATTATCAATCTTATTCTTCATAGAAAATGTTTTTTAATTTAATCTAGTTCTAATATACGGCAGACACCTTGACTACAACTTCTTCGAAGTTCATGTAGGCCTTGATGAATAGAAAAATTGGCTATGATGAAGCATGATTCTTATATCGACCCTGTTAAACTCGGTGAAGTCATATGAAGATGCCAATTATTGATTTTGTGTTATATCCAGCATGCATAAACGAAGTTCAAATTTGAAACTGTGTCAAGAGAGTTCCAAAAACTGAAGATATTCATCCTTCTGATTTTCTTGAAACACTAAACTCGGTGAAGTCATATGAAGATGCCAATTATTGATTTTGTGTTATATCCAGCATGCATAAACGAAGTTCAAATTTGAAACTGTGAATAGTACTTTTACTAGAATTGAACCATATTTTTGGGATATTACTTTCAGGCAATTAAACTACAGATTCCAGCTGTTTAAGAAATTCGAAAACATTCTAATTAGAATAACGAAAAGAAAGCCTAAGCTACAATGTATGTTGTTATTTATTGAATGTTGTTCTACCCAATGCTTCGGTTGTCACAGCCAGCTTAAGGGGAGCAAAAGCTTAGATCACACGACTTTCAAATTTTTTTCCAAAAGTCTATGGCAGATTTAGCAATGCATGTAGGCCTAAGGATCATGGCACGGCAAAGGCGGTTATCACCGCAGCCGCTAGCAACCATGATAGCTCAAGCGTAAGATCAGGTCAGCTAGCCATGTATTCTCCAGCAAAAACCCAACCTCCCTTTATTTCGACTTTTATTATTTGAAAATGTTTCATGTGAATATTTCAGTATTTTTCAAATTTTTCGTCAATTTCCCATACAACTGCACATCACAACGGCCTTCTCCTGATTTACGGCATTGTTGATTTTAGTATCGAGATTTATCTATTTCATGTCGAAATATTCCTAATATCAATTTTTTATTTCGCGATGGAAAATTTGTTTATCGAATGAAATCTTTATTTGTCTCACAAATCGGTGAACACATTACAAAATGTAGTACAAAATTACAGGGAGTTGGTTGATCACGACATAACAAATAATATAGCATACATCAATTAAAATCAATCAAAATAAATACATCGACAAAAAACGAATGATATCAGTTAAAAAGTTAAGAACAGTAATTAATAAAACTCTTAGAGAAACGCTGGGTTCTACTTTTCATTTTTCTCAGAGGACATTTGTTTCTAGTGCGAGAGTTTCGGGGACGAAAAAATGTCTAAGAGGATGTCTAGCATCTTCCAGCATCACTTTGAAAAGGTTGTAGCACACAGTTTCACAATGGGTAAAAAGTGAATTGGCAGGCACATCAGTGCTATCAATAATATTCAACACTCTTCTGTCGACACGTGCAAGGCTTTTCTTCAAATAATCAGGAATGCTGCAAAGCACAGGATACGCCCATGAAATGATCGAACGAATAAAAGAACAATATGCGGAGTATATCATCTCAGAGTAACAACCACCTCTACGAAGATTAAGAATAAAATAGATCCTTTTACTTGCTTTCTTTATCAAAAAGTTAACAAATGAGTTCCACTTTAGATCACATGACAAAATACAACCAAGAATTTTTAATTCTGAGACTGTACGCAAACATATGACATTTGAATTTGCATGTATCCGAAATTCATCAAACGTAATGTTTTAATTAGTAATGACATTCATGATATAGCATTTATTGAAATTAATAGAAAGATCACAGTCTTCGGCCCAGCTAGCAATATTTTGCCATTCGATGGCGTGCATGTCATCACTGGAAGATCTCAAGAAATGAAGTAGAGTAATATCATCTGCATATCTGATAATTGCAGAATTCACACAAACTGGTTGTAGAGTATCTGTGGCCATACAAAATAATACTGGACCCACAACGCTTCCCTGTGGCACGCCACTGCAGATTTTGATCCAGTTTGAAAAATCATTACCAATTTTCACACGTTGAAAGCGATTTGTGAGGTAATCATCTATCCATTTGCAGGCTTGGGCAGGTATTTTAAATCTCACACATGCTTCCATGATTGATTTCTTTGTCAATCTGTCAAATGCCTTGCTTAGGTCAATAGTTAGGACTCTTACAGCTCCAGAAGAGGAATCAAGAAATTCCAAAATTCTCCCATACAATAAAGTAAGTGCCACTGTTACTCCTTTGCCCTGACCGGGTACATAGGCAAACTGATCATCTGATATTTGGTCCTTCACGAATGGAAAAGCCACTTATCAACAACTATTCTTTCCATTCTTTCAACAACTATTTTTTGTTGTCAGATTACTTTCTGATTCTGCTACGTTTTTAGTGATATGGCTGTTTGAATGTGATCGGAAAATTACAGAGTTTGTAAGAGTTAAATAATTGACAGATTTTAATGTTGATTGATCGTGCACATGAAGTTATTTGCGAGTTTTCGAAGTTTTTAAGACTGGCTTCTATATGTATATTTCATTTAGTTTATTTGGAGAGAAGCAGTCAACTGAACTCTGAAGCAATAGATATAGAAATGGAAAATGCATGCTCTATCGGCACTTGAGGACTGAGATCACAACATCAGAAAATGGAATTCATCTTACTGAAGAGGTTTTCACTTAAGAATTCTATACGTAGTCACACTACTCACAAAGTTTAAAATTTAAATTATTTCAAAATAGATTAATAGAAAATCACAATGCTGCCATTTTACGATTTCATAATCGTTAGAGTATCTGGAAATACAAACAGAGTGCATGGAAAGCATCTTACTTGAAATTTAAGAAAATGTATTTTCTATACTACTTATAAAATTTAAAATTTGAATTTTCTCGAAAGTGTATTTCGAATTTTAGGATTTACATTTTTGAACTACCGTAGCTTTTCTTAACTGTAGACAGTTTCCTAGAGAATTTTTAGATGATAATCGATTCCAGGGTCTTATGGTAGACGCTGGCATCTACCGTGTATGAAAATAGTCGAGCTAAAAGTCAGGACGAAATGATGCGAGTATACATGTACTTCGCCTGGCTTCAGTGCAACTCTGTTAATTGATCAGTTCTGAGATAAGGCAAACCACGGAACTCAATAGTCAGCTCCTCCTGTCTTGGTATCTTCTATCTATGATTCGTATATTGTATGCCAAAGTAAAATAACACATACTGTGTCACATAATCAAATGAGTAAACAGCCAGCCTTGCACACCAGTAGCGCGTGCGTGTTACTGCAAATGTTGGTGACAAATTACGCGCGAAGGTTTGTGAACTCTTTTTTCAGTCGTCTGTCAACTTTTATACAAAGCATCTGATGGTATAGCTAAAGGTGCGCTTACACGTGTGAGTTAGGTACGTCGCTTTTCGATGCAAGTGGTTGCAAGGGGCATGACACAGCATGCAGTTCTCTGCTGTCGCCGCTCCGAATATAGGAATTCACTTTCATCTCCTTTGCACCTCTCATCGTGATACCTTTGGTCTCAGAGAGCAATCGACAACAATTAAGCACTGACAAAACTATCAGTATGTTTTGCGTGTAACTCGTGTGTCTGGCATTTTTGATGAGGAATCGAATAGAAAGCAGCAGAATTGTACTATAGATTCATTTTTGACCACGTTTTGAGCAGAAGGTCGCTCTGACAACCGGGTTACCAGATAGCCAATCAAATAAACGCGATGTGTTCCAATGAGATTTTTACCAAGATAACATGAAAATATTGAGATCGACGTCGAACAAACCTCTTGACTATCAATATGTACTGAAAAATGTTCCGCATTAATCTTGTCGATAAAGCGGAACTATAGCTGTAACAGTGCCGTCTTCACCGGTGCTCGCGAGGCCTTCGGCGCATATTCAAAAATAATTTGCCAACATGTATAAAAATTAAAGGTGTCATCATTCATTACATTCCATTAAAATTTGATAGCTTCTCGTGATAGCTGTGCTCAGCCTTCTGACTCAAAATCAGACGCTCAGAGTGAATAGTTTTATCGCATTTCCTCTAATCACAGCTGTTTTCTCCAAACAATCAAACACACACGCTAATGGTGTGGTCAGAAGAAATTGAAAGTACTCACAGTGAAAGAAATAATGAATATACAATACATTTTAATACATCAACATATCAAACGTGTGAGTGGGTGACAACTGTAAGAAACGCAATCAACTATCTTGTTTACTTTAATTAGCTCAATTTTATTACTTCAATTTAATTCATTATCCACAGCCTTTAGCAGCTGACCTGAACACTTGTGATCTTCTTTGGATTGTAGTCAGTGTAGTATTCATCAATTAGCCTGAATTCACACAATTGGAGTACATTTTGCATTTAAACGTATTTTCAACATAATCTCCTGTATTTCTTGTCATAAAGGCAATTTCTTCTCATTTCGTGAGGCTCGTATCAGATTTTCATACCTGTTTTTGTATTCATCTGTTCATCTGAAAAGACACAATAAAAAAATAATCGATATTATTGATTTCCAAGGAGTTTTCCAATCGCATAGCTTGTGTCTAATCGTCACTGCTTACAAACGCAATGCGCGCAAGCAATCCGACCATAATACGATAATCCGAGAGAATATTTCATGCTCATTTTTTGATGTTTAGAATTATATCGTCGTGGAATGTCAGTCGCTCATCAGAAGAGTACACGTATGCTACACTGTTTATCAATATTTCTACACAACATTTCCTTTATGTTTTATTATTATATCACTTGAGCGGTGTAATGAACTGTGCTCATGCGAGTTACCGTTATGTGTTCGGGTTATTTGACACGTGATTATGCGTTCTGATGATGAAAGTGTGCAATAAGCGCGTTTATTGCTCGATGGACGATAAATGACCCTCATCGTACAATTGAAGGGTCTCGACGAAGCCCATAGTGCGATAACTATCGCTTAACATGAGAATTGCACGATGCATTTCTTTGTTTGCCCTTCTTGATGGTCAATGAAGGCGCACCTTTTTGTGAAGACCTTTTATTCACCAATGGGGTTGGTCAATAAAAAGCCAACACGATATTGGCCGAATCTCAATTCGTACACTGAGCGACTGTTTGGCGCGTGAAAATGGATTTTGTAATGAATGCATAGGAACTTCAAAAACCTGGAAGTTCACTTTTTCTCAGAAAATTAAGCCCAAATGTCACATTGATTGAAATTTATTTGGATATGTGTCTTTGTAGCAGATCATGGAATATTGAGCACAACAGAAATTGTGAAATTTATAAGCGATTTACTGACAATGCATGATACAATAATTAATTATTGCTTGTAAGTGAATTGCAGACGGGGATTCGTACTTTCACATTTCGTTGTCTGCTTAACATTCCCACAATTTACCCAATATTCATGAAAATTGATAGATTATATTTGTGCTGATAAGGATTTTTCCTAACATTGTTCTTCGTGGCATATCTTCTTTCTGCTATCCAAAGCAACCACATCGACCATTGCAACTGGACAAAGATTTCGTGCTACTACATCCTTGTATGAATTTCTTGAATTTTTCCATTTGTAACTTGTCAAAAAGGATTCTTTTCTAGCAATATTCACGTGTTAAGCGTCTTGGAATGAGAAACAGCTTCGGGGGAAGAAATAACCCCTCTTCCGTAGACAGCACCAGATGGAAATCTTTGGACGATAATAGACAACCAAATACATTTCTCATCTATACATGCAATCAATGGGCATAGTTATTCCGACGAAATAATCACTCGATAGTGACTTCCATAACTGATAAACCCTGTCATGAATATTGTGTCATCTTGAGGATATCATTTGGCACTGTTGATCCCACAACGACAGACAGTTGTAACCAAAATAAAGAAGAGATCATTGCGATTCCAATGGCACCATTCCCAAATTGTACAATGCCTAGAGTTACCGCAAAATGCATTTGAAAAATTGTTGAAAAGAGCTCTAATTTTAAAAATATTTCATTCATGGAAAGGCTAATCGATTATTCAAGAAACGTAATTGCAGCAAGCACAGGAAAGCAGCATTTGCTAATCAGTCCAATATCCTGCACATATTTCTGATATACCAGTATCTGAAAATCTCATCAATGGCGATTCACATAAAGAGATTAGCATTTATTGATATTTTCAAGGAAGAGCTCGGTAAAGTCTTACATAAAGCTTTACGTAAAAAGGTCGAACGTTGGTATCGTGTTGAGCTCCAAGGTCCGGTCAGTCCAATGGACAGGAAATTCATACCAGCTATTCCAATACATGCGATTACGGAACAGAGCGTCTTTGATTTCACAATTATTATCTGAAATCATTCCTTCATTGATGAACAATTCGATTCAAGGAAATTGCTTAATTATCGCAATGGGTAATCCTTGTATAATCTAACGGTGACGATTACGTCGAAGTAGATCTCTTGAAGCCCTTTTTAACGTGAATATGTCATAATAGTGGGGGTGCTAAGTCGACAGTAAGGGCTGAACCGTGCAAATAGAGGGTAGAGGTCCAGATTTTTGGTCAAATACAGATTAAGGCATGAGTATTTTATCTTGATATGTATCTCTTTGGACACTTTTATATTTAACGCATAGTCATCAGCCAAAAATTCTTGTTTTACATGGAGAATCCCTATCTAAGATATTAATTGTTTTAGTCCGCCGCAATTCACTGCTGCTACATTTGCAAGCGTCACTATGGTAACAATAATCAGCGAAGTTTAATTTTAGTCAGCTGCAAAATATTTATCTGAAATGACACGTGCTCCAATATAATAAACAAGTTGAATAGTGAAATTGTACTTCAGATTTAACGAAATTGATGATATAAATATAGTTTGGTGAATTTAATGTGTTTTAAGAACGACATCAGCTGGTGTAATGCAAGCATACACCCACAGCATCGTTATAATCGATTTTGAACAATATGCGGTTATTTATGACATCGTGGAGATCGTTTCGGCATTTTTTAGTAAATATGGCATTTCGTTAAATAATGTTTCGACAACAATTGAAAGTAGGTCGCTCATTCAACTATTTCTACAAAGAGAAATGCATGTAGTGGCGGATAAAATACATCGAAGGTCAAAATGAAAACTAATAAAGTACACAAAATCCAGAGAACTCATAAAAGAGGGTATTTTTGCGTTAAATAATTCATGTACGACTCGCAAGTGGAGCGAGCGTACAAAGTATGTCACGTTTGGAGAGAGATCGATTTTTCCGGCTGACTTTTAGGACAAAATTAATAGGTAATAGCTATTACACTGGCTGAAATTACACTGCTTCAATACCGTGTGTAATAGCCACTGCCTAATAAAAAAGTTCACTGAATAAATCAGTCGATACCCAAAGCATTCAAATTATAGACAATTTCGCTTAAAATGTTGGTGCATCCCTTCCTAGTGTCATTCTCTAGATCGCTTCAAGCAGCAACATCCAACGGACAAATCTGTCCTGAGAAACATTTTACGCAATAAATACATGTTTTCACCAATTTTGCAAAAAAGATTATCACTTTACAGCACACCGACAGTCAAATTTGCCAATACTCATTTGTGTGGAGAAATATAAGACGTCAACTTCCCTTAGTAGAATGAATGTTATAATAAAGTAAGGTAAGTCAAACATAAGGTCTAAGTTTCGACAGTCTGTCAGCTTCAGAGTGCAGTAGTTTTTTTACTGCGACTTGAAGTTGACAGAGACTGCGAGAAACGTTGGCTTTGTATATGCGCATGCATGTATATTTTGCCTACCGTACTTTATGAAAACGTTCGTCCTACTAGAAGGAGTTCACTTTTAATAATTTTTCCCCACAGATGACCATGAACCTCCTGTGTCAGACAAAAAATTGTCAATACTGCTTCAATCACCACCAACCTAGCTCACTTCACGCATTCTAGGCAAGCCTTCACCAATATGACAAGAATATCTTTAACAACATAACTGGTCTGTGTACACAAACAGACAGAAATACCTCAATCACAATCAAACTTGTCCCACATCTTCTCAGTGTCATTCAGTACGTAGAGCGTTTCACAATGCAGAGGAAAACGGGAACTCTGGGCGGAAAAGCGGTTCTACGAGTAAAAGTACTGGGTCGGATGGATGCATTTCCGGCTACAGTTTCAGTTGTGGATCTGTATCTGAAAAGGCAGCGCATCGACAGCCAAAGGCCTTGTCAATGCTGCCTCAATTCAAACCAAACGTGCCCCACATCTCAGTGTCATTCACTAGATCACTTTAAAAAACAGTAGTCAACGGGCGACTCTGGGCCAAGAAATAATGCTCAAAGTATAAGTACTCCTCGGATAGATGCACCTCCGGGTGCAGTTTCAGTTGCGGATCTGCATCTGAAAATGGCAGTGCAACGACACCGAAAACCTTGTCAATGCTGCCTCAATTCGAACCAAACTGGCAACATCCAGGCATGGGAAGCACCTCGCGCAATCAACGCACACCTTCACCAATTCTAAAAAATTGTATTTTTCCCACAATTCTTTACACAGTCAGCCAAAATGTTGATAGTATTGTCTCAACTACAACCAACTCATTATCATTCTGCAGAGCACATCAAAAGACAACAGCGCAACTCAGGCGTAACATGTACTACATGCTATCATCACACGTTTTCACCAGTTTTACAAAACTATAATTTTCAAGAACAACTTTACATCTAAAGCGAATACTTTGCGAATTTGCATCAATTGAAACCAAACTTACCCCATACATTCACAATTTTATCTCCAGAGTATCAAAACACAAGCGTTAACCGACAAATCTGGCCGGAGAAAATTTCACGCAATCATCACACATTTTCACCATTTTTACAAAAAATAGTTTTCGATCATATCTTCAAGCTGTTAGCCAAAAACTTTGTTAGCAGGCCTACTGCCTCAATCAATACCGGAGTTGCCCAAAACCTCAGTATCATTCTCCGTAGCGTTTCAAAACACAAGAGCAAAGGATAACTATATCTTGAGAACCACTTCTCCGAGATAAAGTACTTGGTCAAGTACAATGTAGATCTATGCTCACAGCATCATTTCAATTGTGGATCTGCATCTGAAAATGGCAGTCACAGCGGTGGTCAAAACTTTGACGATCCTGCCTCAATCACAACTAAGCTTACCCACACAACTCCCTGACTAATAGGCGACATGTAGCACTTGAATTCTGAGATTTCGAATTGAAATGAGCAATGAAAAAGATGATCAAGAGGTTTGGATCAGGTGAGTATCCACAGATTCGTGTGAATATACATGTGCATTGATATGTAGTGACAACTCTCAGAGAAGTCTTCCTTTGTAGAGATATCCGCAGTTTAAATATTTGAGTGAATACAGATGAAATTGTGTGAGATGACCTTCATGAGCAGAGCTATCGATTCGGATTTTGTAGATATGATGGATTGATGTATTTTTCTTGCATTTCCCATAACTTTTTCTATGTTTGATCACACTAATCAATGCCCGAGGCCTAGATTCACAAGCACGAGCAAGCCCGCCGCGGTCTAGATTCATGCGACCGAGCACGCACAAGTACACCCGCTCAAGGTCAGAATTCACACGACTGAGCGCACCCGATGTCTAAATTCATACGCCGGAGCACACTGAAGGAATACATTTGTGCGCCTGAATACGCCCGATGTCTGAAATCAGGTGCCCAAGGCAAGAATTTAGACAACCGGAGTAGAGTGCGTGAGTGCATGAATTCAGACTACGGGTGTCTTCGAGCGTCCAATTTTCGTCATCGGTCGGGCTGCGGTATATGAATGTAGATAACGGGCGTGCTCCTAAGAATGATCATGAGAAGGTGTGGACCTACTTTGGTTGCAAGTGAAGCAGGATCATTTATGTTTTGCCGACATTGTGAAGTTGTGTTGCAAAGAAAATGTACAATTCGAATATTGCTGGAAACATTCAAGGATTTCATGAGTTGTTTCACAGGTCATTGCTGTCTGCTGCGTGTTACGTTGTTGCACCCTATGGAGTATTATCATGAGAAGGTGTGAACAGACTTTGGTTGCAACTGAGCAAGAAGGTTTTTCTTGCGATCTGAAGTCATGTTGTGAAGAAAATGACGTGAAAAAAATCGAGAGATGATGGAAAATTCCGATGATTGCATGAGTTGTTTCTCAGGTCAGAGTAGCCGGTTGGATGTTGGTTTGCACAGTCGTTTAGAGAATGGTGATAAGAGGGTATGAAAAGACTCTGGTTGCAAAAGAAGCGGAATCACTAACGTTTTACTGAAGCCATGAAGTTGCATTCATGATGCAAAGAAAACGACGTGAAAAAAATTCGAGATGATGGAAAATTCCGATGATTGCATGAATTGCTTCTCAGGTCAGAGTCGCCGGTTGGATGTTGGTTTGCAAAGTCGTTTGGAGAATGGTGATAAGAAGGTGTGGACAGATTGGTTGCAACTGAGCCAGAATCATCAAGTTTTTTCTTGACGATGTGAAGTCATGTTGCGAAGAAAATGACGTGAAAAAAATTTGAGAGATGATGGAAAATTAAGATGATTGCATGAGTTGCTTCTCAGGTCATTGCTGTCCGTTGCTTGTTGCGTTGTAGCACCCTATCGAATATTATCATGAGAAGGTATGAACAGACTTTGGCTGCAATTGAAGCGGAATCACTAATGTTTTTCTTGACAATGTGAAATCATGTTGCGAAGAAAATGACGTGAAATTCGAGAGATGATGGAAAATTAAGATGATTACATAAGTTGTTTCACAGGTCCTTGCTGTCCGTTGCTTGTTGCGTTGTAGCACCCTATCGAGTATTATCATGAGAAGGTATGAACAGACTTTGGCTGCAATTGAAGCGGAATCACTACTGTTTTTCTTGACAATGTGAAATCATGTTGAGAAGAAAATGACGTGAAATTCGAGAGATGATGGAAAATTAAGATGATTGCATGAGTTGTTTCACAGGTCCTTGCTGTCCGTTGCTTGTTGCGTTGTAGCACCCTATCGAGTATTATCATAAGAAGGTGTGGACAGATTTTGGTTGCAATTCAGCTAGGGTAACAAATGTCTTGCTGACGTCATGAAGCTGTGTTGCGAAGATAATATGTAAAAGTTTAAAAATTAGTTCGATGATTGCATGACACAAACATTGACAGAAAACATTCCATGATTGCATGAATTGTTTTTCTTGTCAGAGTCACCGGTTGGTTGCCGTTTTTGTAGTGCCGCTTCGAGAATCGTCATGTGAAAGTGTGGGCAGGCTTTGCTTGCAATTGAGCCAGAATCACTCATGTTTTTCTTGACGTTTTAAAGGTGTTGTGTATGTTTTTTGTCAACGATGAGGCATGCTGAAAACTCAATTGATAGTGTATTATTTAAACAAACGGATTGAAATACTTTTTTGCTAACTCTATTGTGCAAGCTCGTGTATAACACGGTATGAAACTCATTTTTGGAGAGTATGGTTTTAGAAGGTGGCTTTGGGAAAATGTACTATGAAAGATTGTACAACTATGTAGAAAACCTAGTTTTCAGGGAGCACTATTCTGAATGAAGTCCTCTTGGCATCTTCCAAACATTTTTGCTCTTTTCCTGATGTCATTTTTTATAGGTTCCGGTGCCATGTTGGTGCTCCTTTTTGGTAGAATTACATCACAAGACCAAAACTCATTTTGATTATTTTCAACAATTTGAAATTTCGGAAATACAATGGGAAATTAAATGGGACCCACTACGTAGAGGAGGAAGTATAAAAAAAATTATACTTCCTCCCCTACGTAGTGGGTCCCATTTAACAAAAACGGGTGGTCGTATCTGACCTCACTACAGAATGCATATCATGCAGCAATAAAAGTCCGCAAAGATGCGAAGGAGTTGTGGCAGGCAGTGTGTCTAAAAAGGCAGATTTTCAATCAGTAAGCCATGCTTTCAAACTTGCGAAGGATCTGTAGGACAGAATATTACATGGAATTCAAAGAAACATGATGTAAATATGAGTGAGATGCCATAGAACGATGCTGTAGCTCTACAGAATTATCAGCAATGTAGAATGGGAGTTGTGACTACCTTTGTTTGCTTACCTTTGTATTGTGTAGGCCCTATAGGACAAAGCACTGCATGGATTGTGATGAAAATTGACTCAAATGTGAGTGAGATGCCATAGAACGTTGGTGTAGCTCTACGCAATTGTCTGCAACGAGGAACAGTAGTTGTGACTAGTTGTGTTTTTGAAAATTTGAAAATCAGTTGCGTAGGCTGTTATTTTTAGCTTATAAATTCTCTGTAGGACAGGACACTGTTTGGATTTTGATGAAACTTAATGTGAAGGTGATAGAGGTACCGTGGAGCATTGCTGTAGCTCTACAGAAATATCAGCAATGAAGAATGGTAGTTGTGACTACCTTTGTTTTTGAAAATTTGAAATTCGATTAAAGTGGTCATCTTGTGTAAGCCCTATAGGACAAAGCACTGCATGGATTTTGATGAAAATTGACTCAAATGTGAGTGAGATGCCATAGAACGTTGGTGTAGCTCTACGCAATTGTCTGCAACGAGGAACAGTAGTTGTGACTAGTTGTGTTTTTGAAAATTTGAAAATCAGTTGCGTAGGCTGTTATTTTTAGCTTATAAATTCTCTGTAGGACAGGACACTGTTTGGATTTTGATGAAACTTAATGTGAAGGTGATAGAGGTACCGTGGAGCATTCCTGTAGCTCTACAGAATTATCAGCAATGTAGAATGGGAGTTGTGACTACCTTTGTTTTTGAAAATTTGAAATTCGATTAAAGTGGTCATCTTGTGTAGGCCCTGTAGGACAAAGCACTGCATGGATTGTGATGAAAATTGACTCAAATGTGAGTGAGATGCCATAGAACGTTGGTGTAGCTCTACGCAATTGTCTGCAACGAGGAACAGTAGTTGTGACTAGTTGTGTTTTTGAAAATTTGAAAATCAGTTGCGTAGGCTGTTATTTTTAGCTTATAAATTCTCTGTAGGACAGGACACTGTTTGGATTTTGATGAAACTTAATGTGAAGGTGATAGAGGTACCGTGGAGCATTCCTGTAGCTCTACAGAATTATCAGCAATGAAGAATGGGAGTTGTGACTTTTGACTGACAGTTTGAAATTCAACATTCATGTCGGTTATCTTGTGTAGGCTGTATAGGACAGTGCGGAGCAGAATTTGATAAAATTGGGATTGATACTGATTACGGGGCTGTCGAGCATGTTTGTAATTCTACTTAATTTTCTGCAGTGAGGAAGGGAAGTTGTGGGTAGCTGTGTTTTTAAAAATTGGAGGTTCAATACCCTGTTGGACAGGGTTTTCTATGACTTTCTATTAAACTTGATGGGATGATCGGGGCTTCTTGTTAGGCTGTATTTCGTTTTATGAAAGAAAGCGCGTGAGATTCGTTTTGTTTTAGTCTCTCGGATGGCTGCATTTGTTTCGGTGGTAAAAAAATTATGAGTCGAAATGTTTCCGGCTGCCAACTGTGCGACTACAAATTTAGAGAGTATTTGAGAATCTATTTTGCTAGCTGTTGTCAATGTATGTAAAAGTCAATATCTCAAGGTCTTCTAGTACTGAAATGATTTCATGACATGACTTTGAATGACGAAATTCTTCCATACCTCATTACACGAAAGAAATTGAAACCCTCAAATCAACCCACTATAATTTTGTTGTTACCGGACGTTTCTTCGTCACAGCATTGCCACTTTTCAAAGGAAGAAATTTTCAAAAGATAGCTTGCAAATATGCCTTTCTCACAAATAGTTTACTACTGACAATATAATTGAAAATCAAAAGCCATTTTTCTATTTTCAAGCTATATTTGCAGTAATTTCTCCGATATTTTAAGTTTCCATAACTTTCTCGACGATCATTCACATCTTGTGATAAAAATTTTCACATTTCTATCAGTGAATTTCCATATTTTCAAATTTCGACCACTGCTGATACTTCTTTGTGAAACGCAATTCCTCTGCAAACTGCTTAATAATACTGATTAGGCAGTCGAAATTAACAGCGCTTCACAAAACCAAATATTAAGCAGTGTGGGACTAATATAAATCACTGCTTAATATGTGGCTTTGTGAAGAGCTGCGAATTTCGACTGTTTAAATCACTGCTTTAAATTTATTTTATGAAACGCATAACATTTTCCATACTGAGATAGAGCACTAATTTATTTAATGAAACGAGCCCCAGGTAATGCTGATTGCCTCAAATAAAAAAAATATAAAATTATCAACAACAAATATAGCACTTGAAAATTGAGATTTTGTTATATTAGTCGTTTGTCGCCTAGAAATCTATTTAGTTCTTTTCAGAAACCACTAAATTTCTCAAAAAATTAGAAAGTGATGCAAAACTATGTAAGGCGATGAAACACAAAGAGGCGAGCCTAGTCACTTTCAGATACAAAGACCTTTTTCTTGTTACATGGAGTGATTCTGTTATCTGATATAGCTGAGAAATACGATGCGTGATAATATAGATAGAAGAATATTGTAATAGATCAGCCGGTGTAATAGCCAGGAGACCAAACTTTTACCGGTTCAGCCGATGTCATAGCCATGCCATAGATTTTTGCCATTACTATTTTCAGCTGGTAAATTTTGAAATACTTGTGTACTGCATAACTATGACGAAACATCCACTCTTGCTTCCGCATTTAAACACTAGAATTATTTTTAGTCATTAAAGTCCGTGCGAAATCCCATTGGTGTAATGTATTTCAGGGAGAAGTAAATGCAGAAATTCAGAAAGAGATACATATCAGGAATTGTTCACAGGATGAAAATTAAGATACAGGCAAAAATCTGGCCCTCTACCCTCAATTTGCATGGTTTTAGAGTTATCACCCCCACTATAACTGCTATTCGAGCTTTGTTGAAGGAATAATGGGATATTACAGAAAAAAATGAGCTAAAATTGTTTAAGGAATTAGGGAGTGAGTGCTAACGTAAGACGAATATCCTCCAAAGGATCAGTTTGGACATCAACTACAGGAGATTATCATATCAAATCAACAAGTATGTCGATCAATTGCAGTTAGTCAAATACAAATATAAAATTTAACTTTTTCAATTAATTTGAAATTCATGTTTTTATCATTTTCAGACACACATGAAGCTTGTAATTTGCGCAAAAGGGATTTCTTTTATGAAGGAAGTATATTGATAATCTTGAAATAATGCCGGATTGGGCATTGCTCTGTAATAACCGATGGCCGACTAGTTTTCACCTTCAGAACTGCGTTGAAGGATTCCACTTTGCTACTTGGAGTAAAGGATGTGGCTTACTGAACTGATATTTAATTAATGCGGCAGAAGTTTCAATCGACTGCCTTCATGCTAGAAAGTCGGATAACATATGTGGCTTTTGTACTCCAAGCGTATGATGTGTATAATGAAAAAGTAAAAATTGTCGCACAGCAACGGTGTAAATTCCTGTTCTAGTCATGTTCTAATTCACTTGCACGCACAGTTGTGAGATTGACAAGTCTAAAAGCGTGGAGCACATTAAACATGTTTTAGAACTTACTTTTCTCGATAGTTTGAAGATACTAAATCAAATGAACCAAAATCAAACTCGGATGCAAAGTTGAGGGCATGCAAAGTAATCTCTGAGTTCGTGCTCAAAAAACGTGCTCGTGAGCAATTAAGGTTGCATTCAAATACTTTTTAACTAAAGGGTTGATGAAACTGATGAAGAAGACTTGAGAAAATGATTTCAGATGAAAATATGCGCAAGTTTTTGACTGCATTAAAACAAAAGTTCCGATTTTCTCAAAATCTAATTTACATTGAAATTTTCTGATATCCTGTAAAAATAATGTTGGAGAGGATCATGCTTACCAGAGGAATCATGCTTATTTGCTACAATAGAATATGTCCTAAAGCATAAAGCTTCCACTATTTATAGTTTCGCAGAAACGGCTGATGGCCCAATGTACCCCACCCTCTCCTACATCGGTTACAAACACCCATTGCGGGATTTTCGCCACATACAAACTGCAATGAATATTTGGCACTTCTTCGAAGCCTAGGCACTCGAAACAGAGTCTCATGCAAAACATGTATCGTGCCGCAGCGAATTCTTGCGACTTAGCTCCCTGCATGAACTTCCAATGTCTAGGCGTATATTAATGCGGTCTGAAGCTGCAAAAGAACATGGGGGCAAACGTACAAGCAGAAATGTTATCAAATTTAGCAATTACAAATCACGTAATCACATAATTTGTCTTATGTTCAGCTCTGGAACTCGGGAGAATTGTAACGAAAAATATTTCATTGCATTTTCAATTTAGCTTATCATTGATGCTCTTTTAGTTCCAGATAATTTGATTTCCAAGTTTTGAACTTAGGCTTGAATCGATCTATGAAATATTCTTCCTTGCATTTCTTCCTTTAGCCTATTTTTGTATATGCATGTTATTATCTATCGCTAGAAACTGTTTTAAGTTGCTCTTGATGCTTAGCGGAGCACCGTCCTGTTGGAACGTGGTCGTCGAACATCTTTTGTGAGCCTTTAAGATAGGAATCACGTGAGTCACCAGCATGTGTAGGTGTCTATCGCCGTCAATTGTACCGGATTCAAGGAAGTTTACCATTGACTCGCATCCAAACGCACAATTCGGGAGATTGAATTGGCTTTTCTATATGATAATGTGGCACACTATACGTAGGCATTTCTCCTGCGCTCCTTCATGGTGAAAACACGCCTCGTCCGTCCAAAGCATGTCTCCAAATTGTCAAGATGGTCAAACTGAAGAACCATTCAGCAAATTGTCTTCGTTTTTCGAAGTCATCTGGTTGTAGCTGATGGCGGATCGGTATTCGATACTTTTGGTATTGAAGCTTATTTCGCAGAACTCTATGAACACTAGACTTTTGGATGCTTGTCGATTCTGCCAACATCCTCACAGATGTCACACAGTCTGCACCGACAGCCGGTCTATCACGCTCGGCTCATGGGCGCTGCTTCTTGGCTTGTCCAATAGCCTACTGAGCCGCTTTCTTCGAATTTTATGAGATTTAGTAACGCTGCTGGAGTGCAAGGATTTATTGAGTCTGTCATGCTCGGTGTTAAACTTTCATATTGCAGCAGAAATACCATTGTTCAAAGAATAATAACATATAGCAAGTGCGACGCAATCATCTGTGCCCATACTGCATCGTCCCAGGACAAAACCTATCAGTTATTCAAAGATTGTTAGCTTCTATATCTCTAAATTCTGAACTTTTTGAATCAATTTAATAGATAATATATCGGGATTCAAATATTTACTTGAATGTGCAGTCTTCACATCTTACAGTCTTTGTTCAAAGGTATCGACTGATGCTGCATTTGAACACATTGCAGTCGCTGTGTTTAAAGAACACATATCTTCCACTGTCTATCGAATGATGCAGCAATGAGACATATTGAATTTTTTGTGTGCAACATACCTTTGAGAGTTCGTATGAAGACAAACTTACCTTTTAACAAAACCCCATGATGTGTAGCTTCTAGAAACTACACATCATGGAGTTTTGTTAAAAAGTAAGTTTGTATTCGTAAGTTTGTAAGTTTGTTATTAATTTTAGTTGTAAGTTTGTAAGTAGTTCCACTTGAAATCGCTGGATACGAAAATTGCATACAAACATACACCAAATTCACATACAATTTGAAACTAACATCTGATACGAGATTCTCGTATGTTTACTGACATCTGGTATGTTTTTTATACCACATCTCACTTACTTTCGTATGTGATTGCTATGTAGTGATACGAATTATTCTATCTGTGAGTGGATGTTTACACTGAAATACGAGTTGTTGGTATGTTTTATATACGAGACCGGATGCAAATTCATCCTTATTCGTATACCTCTGGTATGCATTTCGTATGCGCAGCTTTAAGTCACATAGGAAAAAAATATATCTATTACATACTACTGTCAAAAGAACTTTATTCAGTAATGCCAGTCGTGGATATTTTTTGTTTGATAGAGTGATATTTAATTAGATTTATTGTGAATTTTATGCTCCATGAGATTGTCGTCGTTGCTACTTGACTAACAACATTTACAGGACGTTAAGTTACCTCTACCTACTGAACCAAGTTGATAAACATAAATTCATACTAACGATGTCTTTCGTGAAATCATGTTGACTTATATATCTCAAACATAACTATTTTTGCGTTCATGAATTATAGTGTGTTTTTATTTCGGATTGATAATATGCTTTATTTTAAAATTACGTAATGCATAATTGTTGATGGTTGAATATTTATTGATTATTCATGAAATGCCTAAGACTTAGGTGCATTAAAATCGAATTCATTATTGAAAGTATGACGCTTGAATGTCATTATCTCACTACTTACAAAACAGTAGTAACATTAGTGTGATCTTTATTGACAAAAGTCCTTAAATCAACATACTTTGGACATGATTTATGCTTTCTTTTAACATTGTGTTGGTATGGTTTTAGTATGTAAAGCATACCACACTTGAAATAACATACGAAAAGCATACAAATATATACCAAGAGAATACAGAAATATACCAAAAAAATATTTTGGCATGCAGCCTTCGTATGTGATTGGTATTGAGCGATTTACAGTGTACTGTGAAACGTTGATACTTATCGGCACAATAGGAAAACTATCATCTACAACTAAAGATTTTAGCGACTTTTGGGACACGCGGTACATGAATGGTAGGCCTATCGGTACTCCTTATAAGCGAGAGTTCCTATCAGAATACTAGAAGTACACAATGCAATTATTCGCACTTTGATATCATGTTTGTGTGATGAACAGTTATACTCGCAATGACTTATTTACTAGTCTAGTGAGCTGTAGGCCGCTACAGCTTAAATTAGAATCTTTTGAGACTGCATTAATAACCGCGAGCTGACGTATAAGAGTCTGGAACAATGAGCTAGACAAAGTTGTCATCAATTTTTCATTTCAGTGAGTGTTCCAAGACGGAATGTTAGCTTTCTCAAATACTGATGAATTGACGATTAGCCTATCAAATAGTTTAGCAGCAATGGCCGTGGCAAAAGTGAAATTTGACGAAAGTCATTAATAGATAGATCAGGTTGTAGAAATGCATTTTCCAGTATTTTGGAAACTTTCGGGTTGATCTCGAATTTTGATGAATATTCAGCAAAGGATCACAGATGAGGTCATCGTTCTCCCTTGAAGACGTACATAGCTTCCATCGTAGCCGGTAGCCTGCATTGGAAATCATAATGTGACGGATTTGTGAGAGAATATGTGACAGATCAACCTTGACGAATGCCACTGACATAATGTGCCCCAACGTGACGAATCTGTCACTTGCACGAGACAGATTGCCTGACGTGATGTGACAGAATCTGTCACATATAGGTGAAATGTATCTGACCGATATGTGACACTGGTCAGGAAAATCTCGCTCACTGGAGGTGCCAACAGAGCACAGCAGAAAATGCCTTTCACTATACGACTAGGAGTCGTGAGTGTAATATATGTGTTATTTGTGAGGAACAGCTCGCGCGCAGAAGTCACGAGGATGTTCTAGTAAAACCAGCCGGCTTCATCTCAAGCTTGATTATAGCTCATCATATCGTCTGATCATAGAAATTCAAATCCTCAATCAAACAACCTGCACAGAAATCATCAACGAGAATCATATTTCGACGGCAGCGTTGCATCAACAATCAAAGCATTACCATAGATTCTGCAACAGATGTAATCCGACAATTTTCATAGGAGCTGAAAATGAATTCGTCACATATAGTCACCTCGTGTACATATGCGACAGATGAAGAACTTAAAACAAAAGTTTATAATTGACTCAATCTTTTAATTGATCATGTTTTCTCCATCAAACTTATATGAATTGCATTCTGTGAAAAATCAACATATTTTTCGAATTATTTCGGCATAGCAAATATTCGCTGGAAAATAATTTAATATCTGTCAGATAGGTGACATACATGTGACATATCTACCAAAATGTAACACGATGTCACATAGCGTAAGTATAAAGAGGCAGAGTGTCGACTCAAACAAGTATCTGTATACAGTGAAAATTTTCATATCAAAAGATTCAGTTTTTTGCGGAGCTTACGTTCATCCTGTCCAAAAAATTATTTGAGCAGTTTTAAAGAATCTAAAAATTTTCAAATCATGCCTGTATTTATATACTACCGAGATGACGTCCCTTTTATAAGTAGTGTGAAACAAGTTGTACATCAAAGGAATGAAAATTTGCTAACAAGCATCATAATTGAGCGGAAATTAAGATGATGATAAGGAAATTTCATGAGCTGCATTATAATGCAAGTTCCTGGAAGTCTTTAAGGAAAAGTTGAGATCTTTTTGAAACTTCTTGGCTGAGATGTCATGTTTCAATTTTCAGCCGCATGATTTTATGATTCACATGGCGTCTTTTCTTGAATCTGAATAGCGCGGAATAGAAATGTTGACCCATCTACACCTCTTAAAGATCATTTTCTTTGTAATGATGCTTTTGATCTTTCAGTGGCAGGCAGCTTGTGATATGATCACGCTTCAGAAAATAATCTTATTGTTGTAAGGCATGAGCTTAGGCCATCGAATTGCTAATATAATAAACCACATTACCTCTCAAGGTTGTCATGATGGAGGATTTGTAAATTACTATTCTTTCTTCTGTATTGCTGTCATAATAAGTCAAATTCGTGCACATTTCTCCAAAAGTGCAAAAATTCGTGTATCTCATCATGTGGTGCTGGGTTTCGTGTCAAGTTCATTTTATGAAATCGAAACATTGGGGTTTTAATAAATGCTGAGTTGCCACTCTACCTAAGTATATACTTACTCTATGCGATGAAATCTGTCACATTTTCCGTCACATATCTGTCACATTATGATTTACAGTGTTGAACTTTTGACTTTCTAGTAGCATATGAGATTTGCTCGAGGAGAATTCTGGATGCCATTATTCGCTCTCAGGCATCGGGTTACCTTCATCTATTGCTCGAAACACTACTTTGCTTGAAAGCATGTGATAGATTAACTAAAAATGTAGCTAATTTGGTTCTTTTTCTGGGAAGGGAGACGATTACGTATTGTTTTTTCCCTGAAATTCGCGAACTGCGTTTCACATGTTCTTATTGTCATACTGCATGATTTTAACGCTTTATGTCTTCTCAGCTTTGAAAATTTCAAGCAGATTTTTGTCTCCTGAAGTCTGTAATAGGTCATTTTCTTATGCGACATGCATCCGAATTGGCACTAATTAGTTTCTTTTAAGTGTTTAGGGTCAGCCATTGTCTCTTTTCGTGATATTCACTGCAACCTGAGGAATATAATTCAAGGGATCAAAACCAACTCTCAATCGTGCCGGGCATTTATCATTGACGTTAATAGCATACCTTGTCAAAATCGGCCTGTTATTAGTGAAATAAGAGGCAAAGATTACAGGAAGTGAACAATGTAATCACGAGAAATGGAAATAAATATTTGGAAATGTAATCATTTCGTTGTGTCGACATCTGGTGTGTAGAGAGATGCAGCGATAATGATACTTCAACAGACAGAAGACCGAAAAAGCCCTTCAAAAAAAATTGCAGACAACCATATCATTTGGTAAGAAATGTCACCAAAGCGTAGCATTTCCCTTGTTAGGTTCAATGCAAGGGCGCATTATCCCTTATCTTTAGCATCTAAAGTCATCGGGTATTGTCCGATTGTCATTATGATTGTATCAGGAATGCGGAGTCGGAGTTCCGGAGTCCTATCATTTTTGCTGGATTCGGAGTCGGAGTCCTATCAAATGATAGGACTCCGGAATCAGGCCTATAACTAGACCCGAAATAATATAATACAAACAAATTATTTATCCTCGTGCAAAGCTGTCTCTGTCTTGTTGTCAACTTCCTCAGTCAAACAAAAGTACAGAGACAGCAATGTATGCAAAGCTTGCAATGGTCGATGGAATGAACCGTGAAAGTGAAAAAAGGATTGTCTTTTCACTCGGCGAATTAGTAGAGAAGACAAACCTTCCTAGCCTCGATCACAACTACGCACCAAAGGTCACATCAGAGACAAAAACGAAATACTAGTTTGTTTGAGAACATTACCTCTTACCCTCACGTTAATCGTGTATGTGATGGCTCCTCTAAAGCGGATATCAAAATCGAAAATATACTCGTATTTTTTGAAGAAGGATGGGGATCTTCGTGCCTGATAGAGACTGGAGAAAAACCGTGTGAAGCACACATCAAGATGGGAGGAGTCGAGTCGCATGCATCCAACTTAAAGCGACATTTGATCAACTTTCATCGAAAATGATTGATAATTGATTCAATGATCACTAAATATCGTTTCAGATAAGCCTATAATGATCTATGATGTAGGTCACCAGTTTTACTTACCACCCGGAGTCGGAGTCCTATCAACCCCGGAGTAGGAGTCGGAGTCCTCCGCATTCCTGGATTGTATCTATTTACATGTATAACAGATTTTGTGGTATGCTGATGTAAGATGAGTGCAAAGCAACGTAGGTTATTCAGACATCCATCACACGCACTGTAGGATCTCTCGACGTAGGCACTACGTGTCGCCTTGATTACGAGGGAGCTTGTTTGAGAAACTTAGGCATTTGGACGGATGTTAAAGAGAAATGTTACTCTTGAAACTTGAGCGGCAATGGATATCGGGCATCCTCTGCATACAGCACAAATAACTCCATTTCGTTTGCTTTGGAGAAGGATCCCAAACGGTATCCCAGTTTTCTTGGGCATTTACATTTTGTATGTCACAGTGCGATTTTTAGTCGGAACGTAAAAGTCACAACTCAATGAACACAATGAGCAAGCTAGATCTTCAATTCTCAATAGAGAAGTGTAAACCAGACTGGAAATGGTTTCGGAACGCGTGTCAATCAATACAAATCAGTCCTTCGGATGATCAGTGGTTCGTCCTACTTGCAGCAATAGTAGGAACGCATGTAAAGATTGTATACCTGTAAAGTCTGTGACATGATGAGATTGAAGATATCTATCATTTCATTGTTAAGTATTTAAATTTTCTATTAATGCTAATTTTTTTATTAAAATTAAAATTAATTTTAATTTTCTTAATTTTTTTATCAAGTGTCCAATTATGGCAATGACAGAAATACATTGATTCCTCACTTGAAGAATGTTACGCGATCAGATTTCCACGACTACATGAATGAGTTGAAACTCAGGCAGATAAGACAAATTGACGAATACATTAATAAAGCGATGTTTGTTAGAGACCATAGAAAGCGGACAATAGACTAGCGATTTCTGTGTTATGTGCCACAGAATTTGATTGTTTAATCGTATCACTTCGCTAGAAGTGCAAACTGATTCAAACAGATGCCACATGCAGGAACTTAATAAGTGGGCAAAAAGAAATTTTTAATACCTTGCAGAGATAGGAAAAATAGTCGTGCGTCGCTTGCGGATTCGTCTTAATTTCTTCAAAATTCTCCGATCGCCACGACTCCTTCAGATTCGAAGAATTCAGATCATTGCGCAAAAGTTTTCTCGATAAAGTTGGGCCCTCCCATCATTTTAAAAAAAGTTAGCAGGCGCATGAAAAAACGTTCACAAACTTCTCTGTAGAACTTGACATCGACTCTTTGTCTTTGCTGTGTGGTCCTGTTGATAGCAGTCACTGAAACTTTGCACAATTTGGCGTGTTTAATGTTGAACGGCTGCTCATTGTTCGATTGCTATGGTAATTAGTCAGGAGATTCTGCCATTTCGTTTACGTTACTTGTTCCAATGCTTCCCTTCTTGTCAAACAAAACAAGAGACGAGCTGTCTAATTCTGTGGTTAGGTGACTTAAATGACATTACATGATTGACCTCACTAATCGATACGCAGCAAATGTCCACATATCGTTGATTATCCCATAATCAACAATGGCCGATTTCAAAGATGTAACCAGGGTGCAACACAAAACAAACTTTGTTTCTTCAAATTACTTCCAATGCAATTTTTGGGCTCAGCTTAAATATCGTGTCTCAAGATGAAATTATAATTATCTGACTCATTAGCTATACAAAACAAGCCAGAAATGATTCATTGAGACACTTGATGATACTTTACACTTCTCATTTAGGCTCGATAGTAGTGCTGGCAATTCAATCCAACAAGTCCTCGTCGTTTGCATGTCTCAAATGTTGTCGTTGCAACCCTCGAAATAAATCCATCTTAAAGCGCTCTGCAGACTCTCAAATCCTTTGCTCTATAATTTGCAGATGCTGTATGGAAGCAATAAAAAGCAAGCAATTATCTCTCACTCATTCATGTGGTTGTACTTATAGGCTATATACTTATCAACTCTTTCTGAGATGAGATCTTACTCATATGCAGCTCCGATTGCACATCCATAACCCGGATGCACAAATCAACCATGAAGAAAAGGGATACACTGTTCAATTTCATTTTCCATTTCATCTATTTCCTTTATCAGAGATTCAATTGCATGCACTTTGTCAATCCGTACTAAATACAGCGCTAAAGAATCATATGCGGTGCAATATATCTGGTGCCCTCAATCCTTAGTCCATTTTAGATGGCCCAGCAGAGGTCGGGAAATGCGTCGTTTGGAGGACACTGTGTATAGTATATAGCGCATGCACTTAATCAGTACTATTGCGAACGCTACATTGCATGTAGTAAATAAGCTATCAAGGTTTCAGTAGAGCTGGAACCGGGCCGTTTTTTTCGGCCCGGGCCCGCGTCAACTCCAAAATATTAGGCCCCTCCTGGATGAAATTTGTGTCTGGACCCGGATGAGAAATCTTATCGTTTTGCTCACCTTACCATCCTTAAATAATATATCAATTACATTAGTTGAGCGCAATCGCCGTAAGCATCATTCTAAAAACCTGAATGTTTATTACTTGAGCGAATGCTTTAGGGCCTACGCACTATATGTAAGTAAATCGATAACTCCTGAGCAGCAAGGTGAATTTTTAAATATTTAACACATTGTGAATTTTCATTTGTATTAAATGGTGTACATACATAACGCGCTTGTCTATCACAAACAATGTGGATCCTATTTGGTGTGCCGATAGCTGCCATTGTTGTAAGTTATATTTAGGTTGAATCGTGGAAAACAAATTACACTGAAGACATAGAGTCTACTTGGAAAGTGAGTTCATGAAGTCAGAAGTTGAACTAAATATTCAATTGACTCTTTTTACCAAAATTCCAGAAAAGGGTTACTTGCTAATCGTTTATCTATTGTTGTTTCTGTTTCAGAAAGCATATTTGACTATTCCGTCGCATGCCGGTATTTATTATTTCATGTTATTGCTAAAGAAGAAGAAGGATAAGGTTGATAAGTCACCATGGGAAAATGATTCAGAGCATTTAAATGATCTAATGAGAAAGATATTTCTAATTTCAGACACATTAAATATCGGCCCGGGTACTAGACATTTCAGGCCCGGCCCGGGCGCTTTCTGAATTTTCTAGCCCGAGTCCGGCCTGGGCCCGCTTCCACCTCTGAAGGCTTGCTTCGGGAGCTCTCCATTGCTCACACTTAGGAGGTCGCATCAGGAAGCTTTTCACCCCTGTTATAGGAGCATAAGAATTACAATCTGTACATGTGAGGATTTTCTATGTACACTCCTTCGGAGCGATGTCAGTAAACAGATTAACTTCTTGATGTTTTACTTTTGGTTTTTGAAAAGTCACTAATTTCTGAAACCTTTCGTATCAGTTACTTTACAATAAAGAGTCGGCTGATTATAAGAGGAAAATACTTCTCTGAAAATTGTTTCTACAAAATACTTTGCATGAAAAGTCTCGCAGAAATAGATGTAAATTCATTTCATTGCACCTTTGAGATTTCCATTTAAATTGGCGAAGAAACTTCTGGGGACAGTGACACGACAGTTTCGTAGTCGCACGGAGTTCCAGAGCTCTTCTTGTGACTTAATAATTAATTTGACATCTCCGAAGAAGCTGAGTAATTAACGACAACCACTGCGGAATAGGATCATTGAAACAATGATAATATCGCTTTATTTTCTTCACTTTGGATATTTTGCGAAAGATAGAGTGCTATGTAGTCTCTCTCGCAGTGTATGGTCTCTCTAAGCTGAAAATAATTCTAAGAGGCATCTCTTGTTGGCATGTTCTCAATAAAGTGAAACAACAAAGATTTTCTGTAGTCTTTAAAATACTTAGTTACCAATCAACCTGATGGTTCATTTTTTATTGAATTGTCTCTTCTCAAGGTACCAGGCTGTGTTACCCTCATACTAAGTTTGAATACAAAATGTGTAGACTGCATGTATGGCAAGTAGATCATCCAAGCTTTATCTTTATCTATGTCAAGTTTTGCAAAGTTGTAAAGGATGCAAAATCGAATGAAGGTTTCTCTAATGATGGAGTCACAGTTTTAGCCAGTAAGCAAAACTAAACGATGTTATATGCACAGGTGATACCTCATTGGGTTGATTAGATAGCTATTATCTCCAAAGCACTATAAATTTCTTTGCTTATAGGAAATAGAATGAAATAACGGGCTTGACATAATTTTTTTAACACCAGAGGAACCCGCAGAAAAACGATGTTGTTCTCGTAAAAAATCTCTTTATCGAGGCCTTTCAGCTGCCGCCGGCAGTCATCGTCAAGCGAATGAATCATGCAGCTAACACTTATGAGAATAGTTCACAATCATGCAAGACAGAAACATAAGAACATCATAGAAATACAGTCCGTTTCATAAAAAGTGGATCATCCTAAAATTTGACTAAATAAAACATAAGTATGATACAGAAAGCATTTTTCATGTTATTTCATGTTGCTAATATATCTAAATGTCCTTATATAATCTGATAAGCTATGATACAGTAACGGTTCTTAAGAAGCTAATAGTTTGTGGGCCTACCCTTATTGTCAATGACATTACCAATTCGTCTAGGCATTGATTCGATGATATCGTTGATTTTTGACTGATCTAACTTTCTCCACTCTCTTTTTAACAGTGACGTAAGTTGTGATACGCCATCTGTAGGTAGCAGTGAACGACGAACGTTACGTTTTAGAATACTCCATACATTTTCTATGGGATTCAGATCAGGAGAACGAGCTGGCCAAGGTAATGTCCTAAGCCCTAATTGAGACTTGTATAAGTTGACTCTACTACTCCTGTGACACGCAGCATTATCATCCATGAATAACCAAGTCGATGGATCACCAAGTTTATCTGTCATTTGGCCAATGTTCATTCGTAAAACATTCACATAGCGTTCAGAATTCATGGTTCCTTGCTGTATGTGAAGTTCAGAGCGTCCATTGGTCCAAATGCCAGCCCAAATCAGTAGAGTCGCACCACCTTGTACCCGGGGACGATGTAAATGTCTCGGAATTTCCTGATCAGATTTTATCCATAATCTCAATCGACCATCACTATCCTTCAGACGGACTGATGCCTCATCAGACCAGACAACCCGATCCCATTGATTTCGCCAGTGACAATGACTCATTGCCCATCTGAGACCTCTTTTTGTATGCTGATCTGATAATTCGATCTGAGAGGGCCTCTTACAGCTCTTGAAATTCGACTCAATAAGTCTTCTACGAATAGTGGACTTAGAAATAGACGAGTCTAGTGCAGCCATCTCAGTTAACGAGAGACTTGGATCAACTTTAACAAATCTCAAAATTAGGCGGTCTCTACGTTTGGATGTTTTGAATGGACGGCCAGAGCCCTCTTTACGATAGAGTCGAAAATCATCATTATGCCATCGATGCACATTTGTGTAAGGGACATTTAGTCGCTTGCTTGTAGCTCGCAAAGAAAACCCTTGTTCTAGCAAGGCTGACACTTTGCCTTTTGTGAATGCGATCTCGTTATTGTTCATTTGTGCTTTGTATTGTTTTCAACCGGTAAGAGATAGATTTCTAGCTGAAAGCAATCAGGAGTGCTGCCAACACCACCGCAACGAAGTCAGGAAGCTATGGAACATGAAGTCCAGTTAATCACATGTAGCAGTTACATTATTGTTGATGAATAATGGTGCTATACTGACTCTGATTGACCGATTTTCTTTATTTTTGTTTTGCTTGATAGCTTTTGGCTTGTAGAACAACATATCACATAATAAAGGAAACAAATGCAATTTTATAAGAGTGAGGTATGATTTTGTGCAACATTGCTAAATGAAGATCAAATTATCTACTACTTTTTTATCTATAACAGGAAAACAACTTAATATTCATGCTTGAAATTTCCAACAATGATATTAGTAAGCACAACTGATATATCTTCCAAATTTCAGAGAAATTCGTTCAAGTTTGGCGGAGTTAGACAAAGTTGAAGTTAAGGCGATGTTTAAGGGTGATCCATTTTTTATGAAACAATCTGTATATATTATAATATATATAAATACGTATTATAGGAAATGGCTACTTTCCTACCAATGAAAGGCTTTAGTCCACTAAAATTGACCGAAATCTTCAGAGCGTTGGAGGAAGTGGAGAGTTATGAGATTGTCAGCATATTTGAAGCACTTGAAATTCTATCAGCCTCATGAGCACTCCTGAATGGCAAAACATAAAACGAAGGGTCCCAAAACGCTGCCCTGATGCACATCCGATGATATCGAAGACCATGATGTGTACAATGATCAGACATTTCACCACTCCAACAGGGACATCAAAATTTGGCCTTATCCAATATCAGACCGCGGTGCAGATTATCAAAAGCTTTTGAAAAAAAATCCAAGGGGATGACTGTAACCGCACCAGATTGTTGAAGGTAATTCAAAGTACGGTCGTGTAAAAATGTGATGCACAACATGTGTTGCGCCCGAATCTTGGCCTGGAATACGTATATGCAAACTGATACTTAATAGTGATAAAAAATGATTCAAACTGATACAAAATGAGACTTTCACAGATTGATGTGCACCCTGTGACTACTCCGAATATGAGAGTCCGCCAAGTTCTATCCGGATTCTCTCTTTTCCAGATACGCATAAAGAAGGTATGCAAATCTAATGGGAAACAGATTGAAGCATCTGGTTAAATGATGTTTTCAATGCTTTAGCAATATTTAATCTAAAAATGGAGTTTATGGCGGTCAATCAAACGACGATTGGTGTCAAGAGAGAAATGAAGCAGCAATAGACAAACGACTACAGACTGAAGCGGTCTCAATCATCATCAGAAACTTCTATGTGATATGAAGCTATACAGTCAAGTAAGTCATCTGGATTAAGAAAGGAATCTGCTTCAGTTGTTTCCTGTAGAAACTCACAGTAAGTCTTCAATCATCACACCGAAGCTTTGACGGAACTGATGCATCCCTGATATCACAGAAAATTGATATCAATGTGATAAGCCTATTCTCACATCTCAACTGGTTCAGCAGTATTTTCAGGCTTAGACGACTTCAAGCGCATATAGTAGAATTTCTTGTTATGTAAAATGAGCACCACATATTTGGCCTGCTACCCCAAATGCTGAGTGCGTTCATTTCAAACTATTGAATATATCCCGCAAGCTTGCATTAAGTCTTCATTTTCACTTTCCTGAAACACGTCTTCATCAGCAATGTATTTCAATTCAATTCTTCGTAGATATTAGGCTCAAATGCACTTCAATGTTGCTATCTAAAGGCGAGAAAAATGGAGTCAACGGCGGTCAATAAGACAATGACTGGTGTGAAGAGAAAATGAAACAGCTGCTCATTTGATATGGAAGATTTCGCAACAGCCGTACAATTCGATAAACATCAATCTATCACGTTTCACCATCGGGTGATTGCCACCAATAGCTTTGGCTAGTCTTGTGCACGCAACTTAAAGAACTCCAAAGCAGTCATAAGTCAATTTTGGTTAGTTTCTCACATAGAATAGGGATACATAGGTAGAGTGTCGACTCAAAAAAGCATCTGTATACAGTGAAAATTTTTATATGAAGAGATTCAGTTTTTTGTGGAGATTGCGTTCCTGTGGTCCAAAAAATTGTTTGAGCAGTTTTTAAAAAAGTCAAAATTTTGCCAATTTATATACTACCGAGACGACGTCCCTATATAAGTAGTATGGAACAAGTTGGATATCAAAAGGATTGAATATTTGCTAATAAGCATCCTAACTAAGATGGAAATTGAGCTGATTTGCAAGGGAATTTCATGATCCGTTTTATAATGGAAGTCTTCATGAAAAAGTCGCGATGTCATTCGTGCCTCCTTGGCTGAAATTTCAATTTTCACCGGCACGATTTCACGATTCACTAAATTCATGTTTCATTTCTTGAATCTGAATAGTGATGTAGACCCATTTACATATTTTAAAGCTAGTTGAAATCACTGTCTTTGATTAAGTTTTGCTCTACCAGTGGCAGGTTCCTTGTGATATGATCACGCTTAAGAAAATGCTCTTGAGGTTCAGCATGAAAGCAATAGCAGGTCATTGAGTTGCTAATTTAACAGACAATACCTATTCAAGGCTGCCATGACACTGAGAATCTGCAAAATACCATCATTCCTTCTGCATTACAATCATGATTACTCAATTCCGTGGCAATTTCTTCAAAACTGCAAACATTTGCATATCTCACATTTGGTAACAATCACCAGCTATATCCCCTCGAGTTCATTCTATAAATTCGAAAGTGTAGCCTATACACATTGGGGATTTAATAAATGCAGAGCTACCACTCTACCTAATATGTCTACTCTATGGTTTCTCATTCTCATAATGAAGGTGTTGCACAGTTTTGTTGCGCTTTACCTTTGTCTGTACCATTTCCATGTAGTAGACCTTCATTACTGACTTTTCCAAATCGATTTCAGACATCTCCAGAAGAATTCTCCAGTTGAATTTCAGATAGGGAATTCATCAACAATTTCAACCTTGAAGATATCTGAAATTCATTGAGACGGATTTAAAATATACGAATGATACACATCTAAAGAGAGCTTTAGTGGCAATGCTCTGAGGGCAGGTTGGCTTTTAAGATTTCATAATTCACGTCCGATTCAGATGTGTGATTATTCGCATTATAATCGGAATGAATATCTGCTCCACCAGGTTTTAATGCAGTTGTATCTCCCATTGTATTTACATTAAAGCCCGCGGGAATGGAGAACTGTCAAAATCTTTATATGTTATCAGTTATCATTGATGATTCTTGTCTATGGCGACCAGAAATCTCAGGTCATCAATCCTTTTGCTCTCAATCCTCCAGAGGATACAGAAGTCGTAACAAAATGAGTGTTATGATGGACATGGAAAGGTGCATTTAAGAGGATATAGAAATCGCAACAATTTCTTCGTGCTTGTTGTCATTTTCTGTCATCCTTTCCTTAGAGCCTATATACAGACATGGCGGTGCATTGAGTACATTGCCCTCCGTTCACTTTTATGCTTAATCAACCACGTTAATTGTAAACCCTTGTTAAATAGTTTAGCGTATAATTTGTTTAGAAATATCAACACATTTCCTCATTCTACTGATCGCTTATTATTATTTCTAGTGTATTTTAAGTCTGTTCCAATTATACTTTTTATAGTGATTTCTGTTTTCAGACTGGTCTTCTGTCTACAACAGTAATGCAATTCAGCTTTGGAGAAAACGCTAATGCAAATAACAACTGAGTCTCAAATCTGTTGATTTCGCCGCTGCAATGAATAGACCCTTCCTCTTCTCTTGTCAATTTCTACAATTCTTGTCACGCTTGTCTAATACATTTCTACCTATCGCTCAATGTGTTTATGAACATGACTTTACAAACAGGAATCGGAGCAGCATTACCACTAGGAGGAAGATACTCGATTGCTTGTTGTCTCCTGGATTCCAGGCATTTGGAGCTTCCACATTGCCTGCATTGAATATGTTCTGCAAGCCAATGTCGCTGCTGGCTAAGTTCCAGAATTCCAAAAGGATTATATTCCGATAAATTCAGACAATGCTTTACGTGAAAGGGAACGATAATCACAAGAGGGCGCATCTCAGCGTGGCTTCAAAGTTCTGGATGGTATACATTATTCTTAGATTTTCCACGCGTGAAGGCTCTCCCGAGTTTCGACTGCGCTTGACTTGTAGGCGCATTGTTTCAGCGGCCTTTTCCTCGGATATCTGTTAATCACCGTTCAACATGAAATTGACACGGCTCTTCTACATGATCCAATTCTGTGCTCAGAGAATTCATAGTTGTGAAATCATTTTCATAATCTGATGTCAGTAATTCATTCTTGTCTACTTGTAACTTCTGGTGTATGAAGATGTTAAACTGGCATGCTGTCGATCATCACAAACTCAGTCTCGTCCATAGCTTAGTCCGTCACATAAATAACATCGTCTTCTTGAAAGAGCTCTTTATTTTGAGAATACGTATCCAGGTCATCAACGGATGTTCTCCTTCTTCTGGGTTTCAAATAGTTTTTCTCCAGACTTTGCCGCTCTTCTCTTAACCGCGAAAGTAAAGAAGATTGAGAAATGTTGTCCTCCGCATCTTCTGCTTTCTTCATTTTCCAATTCCAATGTTTCTCCCTTGTAATAAATCCCATCATTTTCCCACTACATCAAGACAGTGCTTCCTTTCATCCATTCATGATTTTTGCATAATTCTAACTAATCAGATGAGACTACAACACGAAATCACAGAAAGTCAATTCCATGCCCTTTTGTCTGCTACATGCTTAGTTCTATCCGATTCAGTTCCACTGAAAAATTTTGAAACGCCGGACATTTTTATGTTTTCAATGTTATAATTTACGGAAAATGTCAGCAATTATCTTTCAATTTATCTTTATTAAAAAGCAGGAGTTGCCAAACAAATTAACGAAGACTGTAATCATGTTCAGATGCTATCATTTGGGAAGACATGTGTAGACAGACATGCAGGACATGCTGCGCGCCATAATGACACTTTCAATTATGAAATATTTCAGTAGGCTTATCTAATTTGGAAATTGAAATTTTCAGGAAGTTCCTACTGCTATAAACATACTGCTTTCACCTAACTGAGGGGTTAATTTCTCACCGAGTATGGATGTAGACAGCATGCAAGATTTGAATTAAAATGTATCAATAAGGCGTAGAAAATATATTTTAACTTTTTAACCGGAAGGGAAGCATGCCATTACCAACGACTATATTGGAATATTGCAAATAATGAAGTAGCATAAAAAACTTCATGAAATATTTAGATTACATATATAAATGCATTGCCTTAATGTCGGCGGTCACAATTGTGACGAGTTATTAATTCATTAATCATAATTGCTATGACAACTGATGTATGGTGGTGAGGGTTTGATCCTGCCAGTTGATACAGTCGCATAAGTGGCTCGTAGCTCAGTTGGTAGAACACGGGTCTAGTTAACCTTGGTCGTAGGTTCGAATCCTACCAGCCGCACATCTTTTGCATGGCAATTTGATTTATTTAATTTCATTGTTGCTAATTGCAAAGATGTAGACAAAAATCGTAATGTTGATGACAATGATGCAAATCATCCATTTTTGGTGGTGGAAAGGAGTTTGAAAAAAATTTGACAACAGCTAATACATTTACGATTTCATGATCATCTCTACGTTGAATTGATCGAAGCGGTAGGACAATGCAGACAGACTACCATAGAAGTTGCTCGCTCAATGAATAATCGCTATTGTTTATGAGCTAGCCATGAAATAATGACATTTTCCCATAGATTTCCGACTCTTTTCTCCTATCTAAATACATGCAAGTTTGATCCTGAGCATGAAATAATGAACCCTTCATCGTGAAATAATCGTATATCTATCATGTCTAGACATGTCTAGACATGCAAGTTGTAATGTTAAAATTTATTCATAGAGATCTATGAAAAATTAGGATCAAACCCTTCATGTATCAAGAAAGGAAAAAACGTAGGAAATTTCAATTCAACTAAAACAGCAATTTCAAAAAATGATTTCAATTCGTGAAATAGGCTAGGTCTAACAAAGAACGATATCAAAAGTTAGTGAAAAGTTATTCGAAAGTGAACCGAATTCTGTTGCTGTTGCCATCTACTTCGATCACAAGCTTCTTCGATGGTGGGCCGAACACACATGTAACGATCAAATAAGAATTAAAAATTATCTTATACTATCGAAAGCAGCCCTTACTTTCTGTTCTGCTATGCGAATGAGAAGTAGAGATGGCATAACATGACGTTTCCTCACTGATACCAGTGGACGTACTCGTAGAAGATTGATTTGCAACTTCTGAAATGATAAACATACGTGTATTTCTAAAATACATTCATACAGCATACATACACCGGTACCTAATATGTGATAGCATGTCTGTGTATACATTTTAAAGTACTCATACATTTGCATTTATAAATACTTTTATGTAAAGAAGAAACACAGGCCTACCTTCTCTGGATTGATCTGCTGCGTCCTCCCACGAGCTACTCATAGTAGTCTGCTCTTGGACCGATGCTATCTCGCCTATCTCCCCCTCGGCCAGTCCAGAAATCATTCCATTGGGTAACTGAGTAAAGTCCAATAAATTCTGCCAGCTCATATTTTTGGTCCGCTATCTGGCTTAGATAATTTCAAACTGAATGATTCCAGATATTTCTGTACGAATTCAAATGTCACAATGCTCACTTGCATCAATATCTGATGTCAATGTGGAAATCATGGGGAACTAAGTGAAATGAAATCAAACATGAAGTAATGAAATCATTGATGGCTCATAAGCAGTATAAATTTTCCATTACTTCACTCCTGAGCATGTAAAATGTATCTATTCATGTGAAAGTCTATTCATAGAAACCCATACGTCCTGAAGGTGCGGAATGGGACCCAACGTAGCTACAATTCCACCCAGCACCAAACTAACAGCAGCCCTACACCACCCTTGCAGGCCCTCATATGTTGCAGTGAATCCAGGCATACAGGGACATTCCATTAAACCGATAAGGGACATAGCTGCTTCTATGTGAAGGTCGACATCAAGCTCCTTAACCCCGGTTCGTTTGCAACTGTGTCACACTGACTTCCAACGAAAACAATCCTGCCAGGAATCCTCCCCGCTATGACCCGGTATTCCAGCGGACGTGCTCACTACCGCTGACTCTGGCGTCTCAGGGGTACATTGCCAGTTACAGGAGAGTCTCCCCAAGTCATATAGTTAAATAGAGACCCATTTGTCCTGGCAATGTGTCAAAATTAAACTTATTTGCTGTGCTGTAAATCTATTCTTTCGTAATTTGTCAAATCCTCAGAACATCCTCCACAAGCTCTGTCCAAAATGAACCAAGAACTTCCGTCGATTTCATCAACCTTTGTCCAAAACCAAACGCCGCGCCAATTCACTTATACCATTTTTGCACATCTTTGTACAATCGTCTTTATGTTTTAATTAAAATTGTAGCACTTTCCTTGCTTGTCTTGAACCTTCATTTCTAACCGCACAGCCACTTTTTTGAGTATTTGTCTGATTGTTTGATCAAATGTTAATTACTTCATGACTTGTCAAATGACCGATTTTCATTCATAAATAAATACGCTTTCTATTCTATTCACCGAAACATCTGCAAGACTGTAGCCTAATTCCCATATTGCTGTTTAAAGCTTCTTACAAAGTGGGTTATTAAAATAATAAAAAGTATCAAGATGAATTCAGCTAGAAAAGAATTAAAAATCTGAAATCAAGGACATTACACGAGGCTGATCTGTGCATCTTCATTCACTTACAACCTTTGAACTGAGTGACATTAGAACACATTTTGAGTTGAGGAACGTGGGAATGGTAGAAGTCTCAGTTCAGTAGTTCCCCAGTGAACCACTCGAATCGTCTCTCACTCTCTCAAAAGTTCGAATGTACTGTTTGCGCTCTTATCTATTGACTTTCACATACTCCAAGTAAGTGGACATGAATTTTCAGGCTTGGCGCGGTCCACTTACAAGTGTCGAATACATTTGCAAGCTGTTAAAATGAAAGTATTAACATTTCATCCATTCAATGTTTTAGCATGTCTCATCTGCAGTAGACGTTGATGCCGGACAGTTGTTGACCTCTCACCACTTCAGAAATTCATCTGGTCTCAAATCCCTAATGATGAATTTGTCATCATCTCAAGCCAGATATAAAAGTCATGATAAACGTAAAAAGATTGGCAGGAAAAGGTAGGATGGAGATAAGATACCTGATCGTAATTGACTTTTCGTGGTGGCATATTGAAATACTTTGATAGATGCATTAGTCAAAGGTCAGCTCCCCGCTACACTCTGCATTTCATGATCAAAAAAGTTAAAAAAAACATCAAGAGTCAATCATTAAGTATTATCTCTCTTCAGTATATCTCTCTTCTTAAGTATATCTCTTTATTCATTTATTCATAAAACAATATTATAGTGTCGCATCGTACAGGTGCTGCTGGGCCACTTTACAAAAAAAGTACATCCAGAACTAAATTAGCACTGGGGGTAAGATCGGGAGAAGAGAAAGGTTTTGAGGGAGCGTTTGAATGGACAAAGGGAGGAATTGTTGGTCACTTCGGCTGGGAGATTGTTCCACACACGTTTTGTGGCAGAAGAATCCAAAGAACGGGGGTGTGAGAGGATCGAATGCTGCTCCTGCTAGAGAAGCTGCGGTCCTCAGCAAGATAGACTGGTGCAGTAGCGCGGAGGCAACGGAACACCAAGACAGCTAGCCGGTAGTCAATTCTCTGAGGGAGTCGAAGTCAGTCCAAGTCTCGCAAAAGAGGAGTGATGTGATCACTTATCCTTGCATTACAGACGAGTCTGGTGGCAGCATTCAGTGCGGATTGAAGTCGGTGTTGGGCGCAGATGGCGAAGCCGAACAGGATCGATGAGCAGTAGTCAAGTCGGGAATGAACCAAGGAGGTGATCAGAGATAGTATTGCAGGTCTGGTGATCAAACGATTGATGGATCGCATCTGCTGTAGCGCTGCAAAACAGCTTGTAAGACGTCTGGAGATTTCATGTATCATTGACAGGTTTGAGTCGAGAAGAACACCGTGACTACGGAGATTAGTCCGAGGAAAGATGCAGACGGAATCAATTAATATTGGAGTAGTGGGAATTAGATGTCGCTTTCCCGTTGATGAGCAGCACATCAATTCTTTCTTTGCAATAGAGTTGCAGGTTGTTGGAATTCAGCCAGGAACATAGCTTGGTGACACACTAAGACAGTCAATGTTCGAGATCGGGAGAAGAGTATGTTGAGCAGGACTCATGGATAATTACAGTCAGTTTCATAAAAAGTGGATCATCCTAAAATTTGACTAAATAAAACATAAGTATGATACAGAAAGCATTTTTCATGTTATTTCATGTTCCTAATATATTTAAATGTCCTTATATAATCTGATAAGCTATGATACAGTAACGGTTCTTAAGAAGCTAATAGTTTGTGGCCCTACCCTTATTGTCAATGACATTACCAATTCGTCTAGGCATTGATTCGATGATATCGTTGATTTTTGACTGATCTAACTTTCTCCACTCTCTTTTTAACAGTGACGTAAGTTGTGATACGCCATCTGTAGGCAGCAGTGAACGACGAACGTTACGTTTTAGAATACTCCATACATTTTCTATGGGATTCAGATCAGGAGAACGAGCTGGCCAAGATAATGTCCTAAGCCCTAATTGAGACTTGCATAAGTTGACTCTACTACTCCTGTGACACGTACCATTATCATCTATAAATAACCAAGTCGATGGATCACCAAGTTTATCTGTCATTTGGCCAATGTTCATTCGTAAAACATTCACATAGCGTTCAGAATTCATGGTTCCTTGCTGTATGTGAAGTTCAGAGCGGCCATTGGTCCAAATGCCAGCCCGAATCAGTAGAGTCGCACCACCTTGTACCCGGGGACGATGTAAATATCTCGGAATTTCCTGATCAGATTTTATCCATAATCTCAATCGACCATCACTATCCTTCAGACGGACTGATGCCTCATCAGACCAGACAACCCGATCCCATTGATTTCGCCAGAGACAATGACCCATTGCCCATCTGAGACCTCTTTTTGTATGCTGATCTGATAATTCGATCTGAGAGGGTCTCTTACAGCTCTTGAAATTCGACTCAATAAGTCTTCTACGAATATTGGACTTAGAAATAGACGAGTCTAGTGCAGCCATCTCAGTTAATGAGAGACTTGGATCAACTTTAACAAATCTCAAAATTATGCGGTCTCTACGTTTGGATGTTTTGCGTGGACGGCCAGAGCCCTCTTTACGACAGAGTCGAAAATCATCATTATGCCATCGATGCACATTTGTGTAAGGGACATTTAGTCGCTTGCTTGTAGCTCGCAAAGAAAACCCTTGTTCTAGCAAGGCTGACACTTTGCCTTTTGTGAATGCGATCTCGTTATTGTTCATTTGTGCTTTGTATTGTTTTCAACCGGTAAGAGATAGATTTCTAGCTGAAAGCAATCAGGAGTGCTGCCAACACCACCGCAACGAAGTCAGGAAGCTATGGAACATGAAGTCCAGTTAATCACATGTAGCAGTTACATTATTGTTACATTATTGGTGCTATACTGACTCTGATTGACCGATTTTCTTTATTTTTGTTTTGCTTGATAGCTTTTGGCTTGTAGAACAACATATCACATAACAAAGGAAACAAATGTAATTTTATAAGAGTGAGGTATGATTTTGTGTAACATTGCTAAATGAAGATCAAATTATCTACTACTTTTTTATCTATAACAGGAAAACAACTTAATATTCATGCTTGAAATTTCCAACAATGATGTTAGTAAGCACAACTGACATACACGTATCTTCCAAATTTCAGAGAAATTCGTTCAAGTTTGGCGGAGTTAGTTTGAAGTTAAGGCGATGTTTAAGGGTGATCCATTTTTTATGAAACAATCTGTATATCGTCTGCGTACGTGTGAACATCTAGATCGTTTTTTTAAGATGAGATAGGGAATTTCAGCGAAATAACGCCAGAAGTTTTCATTACACTCGTGTATTGCCACAAACGCGTTTCGTCTGCTCTTAGTCGGTGTGACACGCAGAATGAATCAAAACTGATAGAGACATGAATACTGTTAATATCTATCAAGCAATGGACAGTCACAGGTCAAGCAAGCGCGAAGTGAATAAGTAGTAGCTAAAGTACATGTATAGAAATATTACTAATAGGAAAAGAAAAAATTGACGACATAAATGAAGAGAAAGTAAAAATTACCAAGGTAAAAGTAAGAGGAGTAAATGAAAAGTAATGAGCAAAAGTAATGAAGAGGTGTGATATGATCACAAGTCCGTGCATTAGAGACGAGTTTGGCGGCAGCATTCAGTGCGGATTAAAGTCGGTGTTGGGCGCAGATGGCGAAGCCGAACAGGATCGATGAGCAGTAGTCAATCGATGTTAACAAGTGCTCCTTCTGAGCGCACAAGTTTGGTGTAAGCCGCTTTATTGGGCCTCGAGTATGCGCAAGTGCCACCAGGGGCTGTGACCAGTACCTTGAAGAACGACTTAGCCTGTTGAGCAGTAGTGCCACACGTTTGCAGATGCTTCGTCATGGAGCTCTGAGGAGTCTTCTTTGATCTTGGGGGCTTCTTCTCAGTCGTGTTGAGCCACTGCTATAGTCCAAAGTTCACGCGCATGCTAGCTAAAGAGCTCAAATATATCTGCATAGATGACAAAGGGTAGTCTAAAAACTATTATATAAGTTTCAATTGTGCCCTTATTTTATGATCTTTGTGCTTCAATGCATTTTGTACATGAAAATGTCAATTTTAAGTTGAAAAATCGTTTGTCGAAAATTCGAAAATTTCACGTTTATAAATGTATCTGAAAAATAACGTTCTGTCAAAGTTTTATTATGACTCTATAGAAAATATTAAATTTCTATTTTAGAATGTCGCGAGCGTTACCTAAAATATTGAATAAGTTTTTCCCTTGGAGACAAGAATGATTAGTCAGTTTATACAACAAAAATTATCGACTTTCCATGAATGCTAATCAGTGTGATAATCAACCAAGTTATTCTAAGTCCATTTCCTGGTAGATAATAAATTCTGTCGCGAACGTTGCCATGACATACACTTCGTGAATTTAATCTCGATCTCGAATCTCAATCTTCATATATTGTATATTTTATATAATCTTTATAGAATCAATATTTATCAGTTTCCGAGATATCTACGAGTAATTCGATAGTGCAAGTATTCATTTATACGCCCAATCCTTTATTGAAGTTGTTCAACCTACAACACAGACAAAATTAATTCATGTGCCTACATCAAAGCGAGGCCTGGTGTTGTAGGCATAGGTACAATGACAAAAGCTTGTTCATAATAATATGGCTATAGCTACCCAAGATATAGTACTCTCCGATGTTGACGTTCAGTGGCGGATTCAAGGGGGGGGCCTACCCGGCCGTGGCCGGGGGTGTGATACTCAGAATACAAATCTCCATCAGTTAACGGTTGGATTATGTTTGGGGTGTTTTAGACACCCCAATAGATTTCAAATGAAAAAAAAATTGAGATCACACTATCGCACAAGAAATTCCTTTTATGACTTTTAATTTTATGTCGTATAGAGCATTAAACAGGAATATGAAACTCATACACTGCTTTGTACAGGATCAGGCACGCAATCATAGTTAGATTATGTTTGGGGTGTTTGAGACACCCCATACAATTTGTGCATCATTTGACTGCTATTATGTTGAAATTCAGCTGTCGAGATTGAAGCTGGTTCAGCTATCTACAATCTCAGACATCTGTCGACGAACGGCGCAGTTTGTGGCAATATCTATGTAAAGCATTCGCGATTCATGAATGCTGACTAAGTGAATAGGCGCCGTCTATGACCCTGTTGTTGCGTGAGAATGCGCTCGGAACTAAATATTGATTCGAAGCTATCATCTTTCTCTCACATTCATCGAGAAAATGGAAGCGCGTCGACCTCGTCGGAAAGCTACTGCTGAAGCATTACGCCAGCTCAATCTTTTAGAAGATGAAGAAATTGATTTAAGTGTTTTGCCTGATGGAGATTTGAATGATGGACCATCCATTCACGGCGACAGTGGTGTAGGACAGAGCACACACGTAGGCCTAGATCAAGACGACGATTATCTCATAGAACTGCCTGAAGAAAGTCTTATTCCTCTGGATACCGATGACAGTGATGATAGTGACAGCGAAAATTCTACTCCGGAAAATTTAATCTCACCTTCGGGTAGACACTGGAATGTGATTCCATCTAATATCCAACATTATGGTAGAGCACCGGTCAGGAACGTTCTTCGCACACGACCGGGTGTGATTCCGGGTGTGAATCCGTCGTCAAATAAGGACTCATTTCTTCTGTTCACGGATTCTATTATTGATGACGCTGTACGATTCACCAACTTAGAGGCAAGAAGAAGAATATCTGAATATAATCGAAATCATCAAATTGGCAAAGCGTGGAATAAGATCGATAGAGATGAAATGGAGGCTTTTATTGGACTCGATGTGATTGGTGATGCTCTTAAATCAAATTATCGGAATACACTTTCATTGTGGTCCGAGAGAGACGGTCAACCTGTCTTCAGAGCAGCAATGTCTCGAGAACGGTATTTATTCATAAAGAGATTCTTCAGATTTGATGACAGAACCCGACGCGATTCAAACGACCCTCTGTCTCCAGTCCGGGATGTATGGAAAACGTTTGTTGAGAAACTCCAGCAATTCTACGTCCCTCATGAGAATCTTACGATCGATGAGCAGTTGCTAGAGTTTCATGGAAGAGTGAAATTTCGAGTTTACATGAAATCCAAACCATCCAAATATGGGATCAAAATTGTATGGCTGTGCGATGCAAAGACTTCATATGCACTAAATGCAGTACCGTATATCGGAGAAAGCACATTATCTGCCAGTGAAAAGAATGGAATGTCTATTCCAGAAGCGACTACAATGAAAATTCTTCAACCCTTCCTCGGAAAAGGTTATAATGTGAGTGCAGATAACTGGTTTACCAGCTCATCACTTGCCGAAAGGATGTTACTAAAGAGAACAACACTAGTGGGAACTGTCCGCTCTAACAATAGAGATTTGCCAGCCAAAGCAAAGTCTACGAATGGACGGACGAAGAAATCTTCTGAATTTTTTGCTTCGGGGGACCAAGTCCTTGTTTCGTACTGGGATAAGGGGACGAAGCCAGTGATATTGCTTTCTTCGATGCATGCTGATGCTCAGACAGATGAGTTGGGTTTCCCCGAAATCATTCAACATTACAATCAAACCAAGTCTGGCGTCGATTCTATGGACCGAATGCTAAAATATTACACTATCAAAAGAAAATGTTGCCGCTGGACCTACGGATATTTTTGCAATATGGTTGACGTTGCCTTATTGAATGCCTCAGTTATTATGAGGCCAGAAACCCAATCGCGAGAGAGTACACTATTTCGATTCAATTTCTTGATGGATGTCGGATATGAGTTAGTTGATCGTCATATCAAGAATCGCTTGTCGAGCAATCGCAATTCAAAATCTGCAAAACTTGCTATGAATCTTCTGGGATACAAGTTTGAATCAAGCATCACAGCGGGAATTCCATCAAGCCGTAGTGGCCGCTGCAAAAAATGCACACGCGACAAGGATAGGAAAACAACCCAAAAATGTTCGATATGTAACTCTTTCGTGTGTTCAACACATTCTCAAAAGGTTGTGCATTGTTCAGACTGTTCTGGCAAATGATCATTATACTGCAAAATGTGTGTTGAAACTCCCTGAATAGTGAATGACATACTCGTAAACAGCCCCAATTTTCGAAAAATTTCAAACGTGTCTGTTGATTGTGCATATGATTTTTGCTGAAAAAATCAGATTGGCCTATTGAATGTAATTTTAGAGTAACTAGGGCCAGAGAATTATGTTGTGAAAGCTGTAGATGATGTGTAATGAAAATTCGTTCGTTTTATCTCGCGCTTTATCAGTAATATTTTCTTGGGAGAGTTGCTAGAAACTAATTACAAGTTGTGGGAAACAAATTTCTAAGAAATTTTGAATAATTTCTTGATGGGGTGTCTGAGACACCCCAAACGTAAACCAACTGATTTTAATCTCGACGTAACCCAACCGTTAAGGTAGTGTTCGATCTCTCGCTAGTGTGCGATTCGCTTGCACACGCGGAGGTTTCTTTGTTGGCAATTGCAATGACTTGTAAATATTATGTGCATATGCTTGCGAGACTGCGAACTGCTGATTCAGATGTAGATGATTAATGACTAAGAAGGAAACGCTATCCCTCTCTTATATTACATTTAGCTGCTTGTTGTTGACATACATGCAAGTCAAAGTCCACTGTGAACATGAGTGAGAGACCGCCAACGAAACGAAGGAAAATATCTGATTTCTTTGAGTCTGTGAAGAAAACGGACGCTACTTCTACAAATCAAAATACTATGAGCACGTCATCGTATAATTTGTCATCTCAAAATCTCTCCTGTTAGTCCTCGTCATCTAAAATAGAAATACAAGGAGAGTCGAAAAATACATCTTCGTCTTATTCGACGTCATCACCCAAAACGCCAGAATTGAAGTCTCAAAGTTTCGAGGTCGACGGAAATGGAATAGGAGAAAGCGACATTGCTCGAGCATTACAACATCCTGGTGGACCAGTCCAAAAAAATGAGCAAAGAGAGAAGTACATATTCTTCTGATGCTTGCAGTATTCATTCTACAATAACTAAAGTTGATTTTATTGTTTCTCTAGTAATACTGAACTCAGTGATGACTGTAACCAAACGTCTCGCATGCGTATTACAATCTGCCTCAAATGACTTGATTTCCGCTCTACAACACGTCGACACAGTGATAGATTTACTCAAATCAAGAAGGAATGAAGAGTTCTTCTCTGAATTGTTCGAAAAGATTGAAAAATTGACAACAAGACCGATACAAACTCCGAGAACAGTTGGAACGCCACTGTTGACGTTCATCTTACATTATGCTTAACTTCTGTGTTATAATTCCGGTACAAATAAAATGTGTGGTGTGCTGTTTCTAAAATAATCGTTCAATCTTGTTATCTTTATTATTATTATCTTCTGTGATGACAAATTTAATGGCAAAATTTATGTTATCCGTAATTTTACTAGATAATGTCGTGAGCGTTACTGTCAAGATTGATTGAAATCTCGTGATCGGTGCTTTCAGTAATCTATTCAAGCATGAAGAAATCATCAACTATTCATTATTTATCTATCACTTTGTTTTTGAGACAACAGCTTCTGTAATTTAGATAAAATATCAATGCAATCTTAAAAAATCTGCAATGAAATATTTATCTCTGTAGCGAGCGCAGCCATATTAAATTATCTCTGTGCACAAATGTAGAGATAGTATGAAATTGATATTTTGTATAGGTCGATGTCGTATTAGAAGTAGAAATTAAATGTTTATTTATGAAGTGAAAATCAACACATTTCAGACAAATACAAGTATAAAAAGGAGCAATGACACGGCAAACACATTTGATCCAAAATACAAATAGCAGATTAACATTCACTCAAACAATGCATGAAAATATAGGGAAGAAAATATACGATCAGCATGAATTCATTAAAATAGAGGTCTATGGAAAGAAAGAATGGAGTAGTCTGAAACAACTATTGATCAGAGGCAAACAAACTTGTCCGGATCTTGACATACGTTTAGGTACAAATGGATGCAGTGGATGAAAACACAACGATTCACAGTTAAGCAAAAATTCACGTGCATGTCGCGGGGCGAGGAGACTCAAGGAGAAACGCGAGACAGTTAAATGATTAATTATGAGTGGCCACATGCATAGGCGTACGGGCCGGGGGGGCTGTGGGGCTGCAGCCCTCCCACAAGGACTCGGGCAAAAAAATTCGGGCAGTTGCCAAATTTTTGGCAGCTTATAATTGAGGGACAGAGGGAGTGCAAATGAATTCCAAAAGAATCCGAAATTCTGGCGATAAATGCCACACATGTCGGTTACTGATATGCTATAGACACTGGCCATTTGCTTATTCGGTCAGGTACGTAGCGATGACAGAGTCGGCAGATTCAGCGGAATCGGTACAGCAGCCGATTGAAGCAATTTGGAACTGACGCACTACACACTGTCAACACAACACACACAGCTGTTTATTATTTCTTCTCAATGAACTGACAGTTGAATGATACGACTTCACCATACTTTCCCAGAATGACTGTCTGACGTCACTCAACCTATGCTGAACTAACCGACCAATTGTTTCATTCATGGCCGAACTCGCACTGCTTAGCTTATTGTTCTCTTGTAAATGACGCATCTCTCACTTCAGTCACTCACGTCAATTTGTGGAATAGTGTATCCGCATTCCAAATCGAATGCCAATTTCATTTTTGTGAACTCTCGACTATCGTCGAGACGTTGTGCTCTTATCTTACGCCGATAATCCTTATAAATGACGTTGACAACAATTTCGCTAACTACCTCAGTGTACATTATTCTTAGGCAGATTATATTAATATTCTTCATATCATGGCATCACAGCTTATTACAAGAACGTGGTGTAAGCCTACAGCTGATGTCTGAACTATAGTAGTCTACATTACATGATCATGGAGTCTACTAATAAAGCCCAAACGAACTACAGTAGTCCACATCACGTCTTCTATTAAAGTCAAGTAAAGCAAAGACTATGTACATAGTCTAATAATATATACTGTAGTAAGTAATATGCTAATGTACATAGTCTTTGTAGCAGAGTGTATTAATTTACCAATAAGGCTATAGACCTCCGTTAAATACAATATTAGATACGAACTGCAACCCAAGTTCCAATTTGGTCTAGACCTGTATTATAACATTTGGCACGAACGTCAAATTTTTAAAATGTAGATAATTCCAGGGAATGGCCCTCCTGACGGGAGCTCCAAACCTATGCTCAAATTTCTAAAATGTGGATGATTTTTATTTCAGCTTTGATTCTATAGGCCAACCTCTAGATTGAGGTGAATTCCAGGGAATGACCCACCTGACGGGAGCTCCAAACCTATGCTCAAATTTCTAAAATGTGGATGATTTTTATTTCAGCTTTGATTCTATAGGCCAACCTCTAGATTGAGGTGAATTCCAGGGAATGGCCCCCCTGACGGGAGCTCCAAACCTATGCTCAAATTTCTAAAATGTGGATGATTTTTATTTCAGCTTTGATTCTATAGGCCAACCTCTAGATTGAGGTGAATTCCAGGGAATGGCCTCCCTGACGGGAGCCCCAAATCTTTGCTCAAATTTCAAAAATGTCGTGGAAAATAAGAGTTCTAATTTATAATCAACCTAAACTTCACAATAGTTTATCGAAATTATAGCTGTCATCAATTCATTTTCATTTCAGACTATTTCAACACTAACCTGACCAGAAGAGATGTCCTCGAAACAGAAACCCTGTGCGTCACGAAAGCGTCCGCATCGACATAGGGTGATATGTAGTGTATGTAAAAAGGAGGTAGATTCTGATTATAAAGACACTCACGCAAAGACAAAACATTACGGCACTAGAGTGAAATTCTCGGCAGTGCTCTGTAAGAGCCAAACTCAAATCGGATTTGATTTTCGTGCTTCAAAAGTGCCTAGGCTCGACGTTACTGTGCTTCCGTCACCAGCCGATGCTCCTGTGCTTCCGTCACCAGCCGATGCTCCTGTGCTTCCGTCACCAACCGATGTTCTTGTGCCTTCGTCACTAGCCGACGTTCCTGTGCTTCCGTCAGCGGCCGACGTTCCTGTGCTTCCGTCAGCGGCCGATGCTTCAACCTCAGGCGGGAGTGCCAATGACAGGGAAGACGATGAACATCGCATGAGGGTAGGGCAGGACGGTCCATGTCAACCTATTATGGTCAGATACGCTCCCCGTAAATTCTGCAATGAGAATTTCGAACGGGACTTTCAGTCAAATTGGTTTGCCAAACACAAATGGCTTGGATACAGTACTCGAGCGCAATCAGCCTATTGTTATGCATGTGAGAAATTTGGGTCAGATAAGTTTGCCTTCACTAATTGGAAAAAATCAGAACGTCTGAAAAAACACTCGGTTTCTGCAACCCATAAAGTTGCCCTGAAGAAATGGATGTCTTTCCGAGCGCAGCAGAAGCAGGACGCGTCAGTGATGAGTCTTCTTGATTCTAACCATAAAAGTATGGTGGTGAAAAATCGCAAGTATCTCGAAGTGATCATTGAATGTCTTATGTTTACAGCCCAGCAAAACATAGCTCAACGAGGTCATGAAGAATCTTGTACGCATATAGGACAGGTTTCCGATGTGAATCGAGGCAACTTCCTGGAATTACTGCACTTACGTTGCAAGGATTTACCGTGGTTGGAGCAAATGCTGGACTTTCGACTTAACTCACACGACCAGTGGACTTCACCAAATATACAAAATGAATTGCTGACGATTGTTTCTGATTTTGTTCTGGAAAAACTACTCGCCGACGTAAGAAGCAGTGGTGTATATGGCATCATCATAGATGAAACTTCAGATATGAGTCGTACGGAACAGGTAGCATTATGTCTGAGTTATCTTGTCAACGGAATCAAAAGAGAAGCATTCATTGGTTTCTTCGCAACAAAAACAACTGATGGAAGGACACTTTATGAACTTGTTAAGCGCGTCATCAATCAGATGAATTTGCAATTAGCAAACATAGTTGGCGAATGTTTTGACGGGGCCGCTAATATGAAAGGTGAAAAGAAAGGATTGGCGACTTTGATGAAGGAAACGTCACCACGAGCACTCTACGTCCATTGCTATAGTCATCTATTGAACCTGGCTCTCCAGGATACAATGGAGAATATTGAACCGTTGAGAAACGCCCTAGGCACAATACAAAATTTGTATAACTTTCTTGAAGCCAGTCCGAAACGGCATGCAATATTTGGAGACACGGAGGTAGAATCGGACCATCTGATACTGTCGTTGAAGTCCCAAAGCATCACGAGATGGTCATGTCGCTATGAAGTCGTAAAAGCCGTTACTGAGCAACTGGAAAGGATTGTGAAAACTCTCCTCAAATTGTCCGACGACAAGGACTCCAAAACATATTCGGATGCGCATGCGCTTCTTACAGCAATTGCCGATTTTGAATTTGTTTTTGGTCTCAGTCTTCTGAAAGTGATATTGTCGAACACATGCAGTCTGAGTAGATTCTTACAGGGCAAAAACGTGGATGTTGGAACCGCTCGACGAACTGCGAATACAACAATCACTACATTACAATCATGCCGTGAAGAGTTACGTTTTGAGAATCTTTGGGAGATTACTGAGAAGGTCGGCACAAAAATAGAAATGTGGATACAGAACACAATATTCTCATTCAGAAAGCCAGCAGCACTCAGGATAAAGAAGCCGTCACGTCGTCTACAGGCTTTGGTAGGTGAACATTCGGGTGTGCCTCTGACACTGACCGCAAAGTCCCATTACCGGGTCAGCATATTTTATCTAGCTCTGGATAAAGTAATTGCTGAATTGGAATCACGGTTTGCCGGTAATGATCAGGATGTCCTTTGTGGTCTCGGAGACTTAGTTATGAATTCGGCGCCAAGTTTGAATAACTTTGATCTAGTCGCTAAATACTACGGATTGGATAAAGACATACTCTTTGCCGAACATGAGATATACAATAATTACAAATCGGACAATAACATACAGTGCTCCAATGCCACAGACGTACTGTCGAATTTACATGATCACCACTTAACTGACTTTGTACCGGAATTCGCACAGGTGGTGAAAATACTATGTGCTATTCCAGCAACCTCCTGTTCCGCTGAGCGGTCGTTTAGCGCCCTCAGAAGACTAAAGACTTATCTTCGAAGCACGATGGGACAAGATCGGCTCAGTCACCTGGCACTCATAAATATTGAGCGATCGTATGCAAACGCAGTGATTGAAACCGACATTTCCAGAATCATTGATGCATTTGCCAGTCGCAAAAATCGGAGATGTCAGTTCTTTTGATAATATCGCCCGATATTTCTGTTATATTAGAGAACAATTAAAACTTACCTAGCTACATTACCTCGAACTTCTGAAATTTTCCAATTCGTCTACGGATAAGTAGACAGCGTTGTGCTATTTTTGATAATTTTATTACATTGATAGTAGAAATTGTCGCGTTTTTACTTTCGCGGAGTTCTGGGGCATAAGTGTAGAAACTAGATCTTCGTGATTATGCCAATTTTTCGGGCGTCAACCTATGTAATTTTCGGGCACAAGGACTCAGCCCCCCCCCCAAGAAAATTTTGCCCGTACGCTTATGGCCACATGTTGTGGCGTAGAGCAAACAATTTCTCACTTGAGATTTGACAGCCCAAAAGATTTCGGCATGAATGCGGAAACATGTGTTTGTCGGTGCGATGATTGCTTGTAATTTGATCACACGTGTTAAATGCTACTTGAAATGTACATGTAGAATTCTATCAAAGCTGTCGTGTTAGGAAAGTATTCTCTGTGATTTATGGCCCTCCCTATGTGTTTCGATAAAGCTGTTTATTGTATAGAAGGCCAAGTGAATGTACGAGAGAAAAACAGCTTGGAGATACGTCAAAGACTAACGTGAACGACTCGTGATGTTTTAACCTACACAATCACACTTGGGATATTCCTTCTCGTTCGAGTTCTAAGGTGGCATAACACATCAATGAAAAATACACATCAGTGATAAATACATCAATTAAACTTACTGTAAGCATACGCTTCGCTACAGTGCACGTTTTTCTCTCATTGATAAAATTGAAGGAAAATAATCACATTCACAATTCCCACCACATATAATTTTATGAGCTCTTCTGTGAAAAAATTCAAGTTTCTGTTCTAAAGTTTTTGGAAACCACACAAAAACTGGAGCTGCATACGATAAGATTGACAATATAATGGCATTGTACACCATGCGCAAAATAATCACTAGATAAAAATGGCTTTAATACACGAAGTACGTGTAGGCGCTGTAAAGCAAGTTTCAGTATCTTGTCGAAGTGAGAGCACCCAGCAAGTTTGTCCTTCCAAATTACCCCGAAGATTTTGACCTCTTTGGCCACGCTGATATTGTTGTAGGCACAGTCCACATCAGATCCTTTGTGGAAAACATGCTGCTGGGACTTTCCTAAGTTGAGAGATATTCTATTACAGTTTATCCAACTTTAAAGACATGACAAATTAATATTCTGACAAAAGACATGACAAAAGAATATTCAAAAAGAATATCGAATCATAGAGAGTTGGTTTTCGATCGAGTTTTGCTATCAAATGTAGCGAGTGTTGCCGTGTTTTTGGCCCAAAAAAGAATTCTTGAAAAGTCTGGAAATAACGTGGTGAATTTTCAAATAATTTGGTAATGGAGTCACATTTCTGAACTTTGATATTGTTTTCATTGACTCCTTGTTCCATAGAGTAGGGATATATAGGTAGAGTGTCGACTCAAAAAAGTATCTGTATGCAGTGAAAATTTTTATAGAAAAGATTCAGTTTTTTACGGACATTACGTTCCCGTGGTCCAAAATATTATTTGAGTACTTTTTGAAAAAGGTCAAAATTTGCCAATTTATATACTACCGAGATGAATCTCCGAAAAAAGTAGTATGAAACAAGTTGGATATCAAAAGGAATGAATATTTGCTGAAAACCATCCTAACTAAGCGGAAATCAAGCTGATTATCAAGGGAATTTCATGATCCGTTTTATAATGGAAGTCTTCATGAAAAAGTCGCGATATTATCAGTGCTTTCTTGGCTGAAATCTCAAGTTTTTAATTCAATTTTCACCGGCATGATTTTATGATTCACCAAATTCATGTTTCATTTCTTGAATCTGAATAGTGATGTGAACCCATTTACATCTTTCAAAGTTAATTGAAATCATTGTCTTTGATTATGTGATTTTCCTGTGTCAGTGGCAGCTGTTGCCTGATCAGGCTTAAGAAGATTCTCTTGAGGTTCAGCAGGAAAGCAGTAGCGCAGGTCATCGAGTTACTAATTTAACAAACATTACCTCACCAAGGCTGTCACGACGCGGACTGTCTGTAGAATGATATCATTTCCTTCTGCTTTATGCTATCATGATCATTCAACTCCGTTGTAATTTCTTCAAAGCTGCATAAATGCGCATATCTCACATTTGGAAACAATTCCGACTGTTTCTCCTTTGAGTTCATTTAATAAAATCGAAAGTGTACACACATTGGGGATTTAATAAATGCGGAGTTACCACTCTACCTAATATATTTACTCTATGCCTTGTTCCGTGATTGTTGACTACCCTCATGAACAAATCTCAACAAAAAATGATGTGGAAATTTTGGACATAGAGTTTTAATGGATTTCTCCAAAACATGCGAAACCCTTAAAAATCACCATATCATAACGAATGGCCAATGGGAGGACTTTCTATTTCGCCACAATTAGCAGATTAACCAAAATCTATAAACAAAAGGAGCTTAGCCAATATTCTTATTAAAACATTTCACCATAGAATTTCGATTCATGATTCGAAATAAAAATGATCATTCATTTCGAAATTTGGAAAAATTGATTCCTCGATCACGTACAGCACCTCTTCTTGCATTGCAAATATTTGCGATTTCAGGCTAATCGATGCTTGAAAGTTAATCAAGCTCTTAGATATTTCGAAAAACCGCTACTGTACACGATTTGAAACAGGAACATAGATTCATCAGATGCAATATCATTTGTATAAGTAGTACTTTACATTCCTGTTAAGATGCTTTATGTGTTCAAAGCAATTCACATAATACACTTTTTGTAATTTTTTTTGAAATTCAACTTTGGTTAGTTTGTCTGTTAGATAATCCTTTCCCATCACGAAGCAGCTGTACTTGCTTGCGGACTGCTCTGTCACGAAGTCTTATCTCTTCATGTTGGAGTTCGGATATGGGAGCTTCTTCTTTCCAGCGTTGGCAGGGCTGTCGGCGAGGATGCTTTTGATCCAAATTGATATTTTAGTTTCATTAAAAGGATATCGATCAAATTTCACAGATTGGCATTTGCAGGATCACTTCTTATTTCATTGTACCGACTTCGACATGCAGGAACACACCAAGCCGTCATTTCCTCGGCACACGCTACGCTACTTGAGACAAAAACGTCCCGAGTGACATTTTTGCTGCAGGAACTATGAACAACTATGTTGACCGTCTGATAGGCGTCACTTGTTCCCACAGTCACTGGTCGTCAACAATGCACACTTGCGTCTCGCAGGGAATAGACAAATAGTCTGTATTATGTCGAAGAGCTCACCGTCATTACCAGCTGCATGCTGAAACACTGGATTTATTGACATTGATTTTTCATCATATTAGTGCTCAACAAGTATTTTAGTACATCTGCGAATTTAAGTTCGGTTATTCTAGCACTCCTCTGTTTGGTACTCAGATTCATGCTTAAATAGGACTTGGTGATACATGTGTATACATGCACTTTGTATAAATTTCTAAGTTCTACAAGGGAATAAATACATCAAAAATTTAGGTGTTGAAAATAGAAAAAATGGCTGTTATGGGTCCTCCTATTATACGTAAGCTGTTTGTGACGCTTTGAAATGTAATTTTATGTTTATTGGAAGACTAATTGATATTGTTTTAAATTGGATAATTAAAATGGATCAAAATTAATACTGTTTCAGCACATCGTGATGCGATGCTTACAAAATGCGAAAAGACGTGTTACATCACTCATGTCACATTAATAGATTGAGGCTTCTCATCAAGCTTTCTTACTTTTTTCACCCTTCTTTTCCGTCAGATAGCGAAAAATGCAAAAGGGGTCATTTAATCAACTTACTCATGTAAAAATGTCTCTAGAATTATAGCAAATCCACTGATTTATTTCTGGAATGGATCTGCGAGAGCAGTTACTGTGCTTCAATCTTGAAGGCAGGAATGTCCTTGGATTAAAGGTTCGTGAAGGAAACTGCACCTTAAAATTGATGAATATCTGCCACCTAAACAATGTCGATTTTTATGATTTATGAATTGCCATCGTTACTAGATGTTAACATTAGGATTTCTCAGGCCGATAAAGGCGGAAAAATCGTGATTCTTGACTCTTCTGTTTATAATGATAAACTTTCCAATATTTTTAGTGATAGCTCTAAGTATGAAAAACTTTCTTCGGATCCTTTAAACCGAATGCAGTCGGAATATAATCGTAGTTTGAAACTTCTAAGTGAGAAATATCCCTCGTCCAAATCCTTCATCCTAGCTTTTAGGTCGTTTTTGCCTTCTTTGCCCTATGCTTACGGTCTCCCGAAAGTTCATAAGGAAAATGTTCCATTACGCCCTATCATCCCTACTGTTAATTCTCCTTCCTATCGCCTGTCCAAGAAACTGGCTTCACTCCTTTCTCCATTCCTAGGTTCTTTTTCTTGAAACATAGTGGTGATCTTTTGTCACGACTTAGTTTGCTGAATTTGTCTCCTTCTGATCGTTTCATCTCTTTTGATGCTGTTTCGCTCTTCACGAATATTCCTCTTGCTCCTACCCTCGAGTTTTTGTCTCGTCGGTTGCCCAGCATCAACACTTCGTCTTTACCAATCTCAGTGGCTTGCCTTATTGACCTGATCAATCTTGCGGCTAGTAACAGCTTCTTTACTTGTAATGGTACTTATTACCAGCAAATCTTTGGATTTTCAATGGGTAATCCGTTGTCTCCTGTCTTGGCTAATCTATTTTTAGATCATGTTGAGTCAGAGCTCATGCCCATTTTTTCAGGTCCTCTACCTTCTTTCTATGTTAGGTATGTTGACGATATTCTTGCTGTTGTCGACTCCAGCTTCAAAGTCGTGTGCTTCATCAATTCACGCTATCCAACTCTTAACTTTAGTTTTGAGTGGGAATTGAACGGTGTCATACCTTTTCTTGACGTCCTTGTGATGCGTTCAGATTCCAGCCTGAAGTATAAGGTTTATCGCAAGCCTACTCATGCCAACTCTTATCTTCACTTCTTCTCTTCCCATCCTGTTCACATCAAGATAAGCGTAGCCTGTGGTTTGTTTCTTAGAGCTCTTCGCATTTGTAGTGATGAATTTCTGGATAATGAAATTGATTTAATTTTTGATTCTCTGACCAGATTAGATTATCCTCAGCATGTCATTCTTAAAGCTTTTCGCAAGGCCAAATCTTCTTTCCACAAGCCTAATCAACGTTCTGATGATACTTCCCATTCTTCATTTATTTCGGTCCCTTTTGTTCCTTCTCTCAATACCCGTACTCAAGTCTCCCTTCGTTCCAATCTAAATTGCAATGTTAGTTTTTCCTATCCCAATAAATTGAAATCAGTCCTCACTTCCAATGCGCCTAGAAACAACTGTAATAGTGGTGTTTATCGTATTAATTGTAATAATTGCGACAAATTCTATATTGGTGAAACTGGTCGTACTTTGGCCACCCGTGTTAGTGAACACAAAAGAGATTTTTTGAATCATAATGCTAATAATGCTATGTACGTTCATTCTGTTGATTTTCATCACTCTTTTGATTATAGGAATGCTGAATTGATTTTTAAATCTAAAGATTTGCATACTAGAAAAGTGATGGAATCTTTATTTATCAGATATCATCAAAACCAGACTGTCAATCTGTTCCCAGCGATGACTAGCATTAATGGACATGTGGCCCAACTCGCTTTGCGAAGCGTTGATCAGCACGGCAGTGGTTCATCCGGGCCGTCTCTCTGCCTTCCTGTCTAATTGTATCTAATTACGTAATAGTTTCATCCCTTCTTATTCTGTCATCTCATGTATTTCTTTCATTCCCATGATTATGCTCACTGTATGTGACCGAAAGCTCGGGAAATAAACTTATTAACTTTCATTGTGGTTTTATTTTATAATCTTTTAGAATTTTCAAGTCACCGCCACAGCCTGCAATTATGGATCCTTACACGATGTTCAAGTTGATTTGGATTGCAAGTACCTCCTGAATGCTCAGACTGTTGACTTCTCAGGATTGTGACATGCTTTTCTGACAGCTGATGCTCACCTCTTATCGCGTGTCTGCTCCGCGTTAACAACACTCAAGTGTTGCCAAATAATGCTTCTCCAATCTGGACCATGACAATGGACCTGACATTATGCAGTCAATCGATGGGGACAGAAATAACATAAATTGACACCGCTTAGAAGAATGCTAACCCGAGGTAGAAGAGTGTGTATGGATATTATTTTCTTCCATGAGATATTTGTATTTCCTGAAACGTGTATGAACTGTATATACAGCAAATGCCTATATACAGGTTAAAATATATGCTCTCCCTTTAGTTAAGCAAAGGTTAAAAACAATATCAGCCGATTGATCGAAAGAAGTCTGGTCATTTTCGCTCAGGTCGCCAACCCAGGTTGTAACATGGGTCTTTCGAAACCAGAGTTGAGGTCGACGACTTCTGTGGCTTTATGAAAACGTGGTTTTGATCGACCACGGTCGTTCAACAGGCAACCTAGGTTTTCAGTGAAGATTCCTGATGAGTTATTTCAAGGTCACTCTACGCACGCGGTTACTAATGTGAAGCCAATCACAGGCAAGATGAAACCTGCTGTTGACAATAACCTTCCACTGTGACTAAGACATTGGGATGTAACTTTATGCCAAATAATTCGCTGAATTCCTTCATTCTGAACCTTATCGAAGAAAGAAAGGACATAATAGAAAACAAACTTTCTCGTTGATAAAGGGTCGGGATCCGAAACGTCCGAGACATAAATTTGTACATATATTGTTTTTAACCTTCACTTAACTAAAGGGAGAGAATGTATTTTAACCTGTACATGTATATAGTCATGAAAAACCTCCCGTCGGAAGCAATGAACTATATACAGCAAAAGCTGTGCACAATTGAATTAGATTTAATTGCAGTCAAATTAATTTTAATTTAATGGTAGCATTGTAAACAAGTACTACAAATGCTTGAACTGCGCTTGTGCCCTCAGTGGCTGGTTGAGTGCTTTTCAAATTCATCTAATATTCCATAAAATCATGCACTTTGACAAAATTTCCAATTTTCGATGTACCAGTATTTGACATCATGTGAATTTGGGAGAAATGTGCAAAATGTTGGTGTCAACATCGAGTTGGTGACATTTGGACTACAACAGTAATCTTCCATCATGGATTTTAAATCAAAGTGCAAGCTGACAACAAATCAAACCATCAAAGTTGACTATGCATGATCGTGTTATCATGTAAATGTTCAAATCAACATAGAGTCGTCATTGAATTACAGCACCTAATCATTGAAGATGCGGCCTGTCTGTCAACTAATCTTGATGATTTCGATTTAATAAAAGTCGAAAATATTGAGATACTATGTTTTATTTACGCTGACGACATTTTTCTGAAGAGTAAAGATAAAAGTGGTTTAATAAGACAGATAGAAGTCATTCATAATGGCTGGTTTAAGAATTAACTACGATAAAACAAAAATTATTATCCAAAACATTGAATACGAAAATGATAACGTAGATATAAATTTAAACAGTGAAAGGAAACATATTGAGGTAGTGAAAGAATACAAATACCTAGGTTTCTGGATTGACAGCAATAGAAAGAAGCATTTGCTTTCCTTAAAGAAAACTGGTAACAAATTGACATATTTAACTGCCAAAAAACTGAATGAGCTATATGCAGGATGTACCAATTGAACAATAGTGAAAAATACATTTGAAGTATTGACGTTGTCGAAAATGATGTAAGGCGGAGAATTTTGCTTCTATAATAAACTGTCTGAACGAAATAAAATAGCTTCAATTCTACAAACGTTTCTATCATCTATCGATTACATCTGCAAATTGCTGTTTGGTAGGTGAGTTTGTGTTATTTCTTTTTGAATATTACTTTTACAAAGCCGCAATTAACCTTTGGATCAGAATTGTTTTTAGCGAAATTAATAGTATTATGAATAGCTGCTATGATCGGATTTTAAATGACTTAGGAAATAATATGTATCAACATACATGGTCATGGCGAATCAAAAGACTTTTGAAACAATTCAATTTATCATACTTGCAGTGGCGGCTGCGATTCGATTTACGCGCGATTCCGAATCGTACGACTCAGTGCACGTTTAATCGAAAATCGCGGATTCCGAATATTTTTAGATTCAGTGATTTTAAGTTTACAACTATAGTCTAGCTTGTATTATTTTTGATTTCCAGACTATTTTTCTCTAAAAGTGTGATAATTTTCGTCAAAATTGAGAGTATGAGACACAACAGTCTATTACGATTGAAATCATAACTACCCTATTAATTTATGAGATTCCATATCTGTAAAATTGATGTACAATTTGTCATATATTCTTTGTTCCGACGTGCACGAAAAATTATGTTTTGAGTCTTATCCTTGCAGTAACAACATGATTAGATTCCACATAGCACGGCGTGGCATGTTCTTAAAACTATTTGACAAACGCAAATAAAAGGAATGTCATCCTCTACTTCTGATTGCTTTACACCTAAATAATTGTCGTGTATCAGCATCATACTGCAAGACAAGCCGTCGACAAAATTTCTTTACTGTTATGTCAACATTTTGTACACAATGATCTCACAGACCCTTGTCTGCTTTCTAGTCTATTTCCTTAATTTATGTATTTCTGAATTTCATTTTTGACAATACAGACTTATTCTCTTCTCTACATGTTCGGGAATGCATCATAATAAAGCAAACTACGTGCATATATATAAGTCGCAGGCAAGCCATGAAAAGTATTGATAATTTGTTTTCTTGCAAGTGTGCTATCATAGAAGTGCGCTACATGCACCTACAATGAAATATATCATTAAGATTTTCATTCTCCAGTCTTATTTTTTTCTGGTCTCTATCAATGATATTTTATCGAATGTGCTTGTTGGATTTTGCCGTTTCTTCTATCAGTCTTGAAATGTGGATAATTATGCGTCAATTAAATCAAGCCATTAGATTTGTAACGCTTGCAAAACATTAACAAATTCAGACGTGAACAGTTTAAGCACAACAATTCCTTGGCAGCTGTAGACGCTCCGTTTCACCTTCGCTAGAAATGGTCCAAGCTAGTTTAAAATATCTAGAACTGGCACTCTACGATCTTTACAATTATCAGCCGCACCGCAAAGCCGTTGTGCACTCCTTCAGCTTATTCAGCCATTCTAGTTATTTTAAGTTAGTTTGAGCCATTCCGAGCCGTGCTGACAAACCCCTGTAGAGAAAAAAACGCAACGTCCATTGCTGCCACGGCATTTTTTTTACTTAAATTGTTCAACTCTGAGGACATCTTTCTACATGTGTTCTATGACCGGCACTCTGCAAATCTGCATGATATGCATGTATAGTCTAGATGAGAGTGCCATTGTATCCGTGCTATGCTCATAGTGTGCATATTATATGCGCATTGCTATCTTGTGTGTTTACTTATTGTTATCTTATACGTATTGTGTGTATTTATATGATTTCAATACGGAGATTAATACAAGCATAATACAGGGATTAAATGTGCTTAATTATTATTTAATTATTTACTTAATTAAACATGCTTGACAGCATGTACCAGTATGATTCGTACAAATCGTGTGCCTGGCCTATGCGAGCGTGTTTACGTTATTGTATAAATTAGTACATTCCTTCGGTGTGGGATACCTCCCACAGAGATCTACTATTTCATGGGAATGAAAAATCGCGTCACACGGCATCTCTGTCTACCAATAGATTATCTATAGGAGATGAGCATCGGCGCATTGTAATTATCTAAAACATTGAAAGAGTGAATAGACACATTACTTAACCTCATCAAGCAAATTTCATTGAGTAGTCACATTGCAAAACAAATCGAGCGATTCCTGGTCATCGAAGAATCACTCGATTGATTCCGTCGCACAATTAATCGTGCGGAATCGATTAACTGCTCCCGCACTGACTTGTGGAATAATCAGAAAATTTAGAGCTTGATAAAGTGAAATGCAAGAAAATTGTTAAAGCTAGATTAATAGAAAATTTCATAGAAATTTGGATAAACGACGCAAAAAAAGAAGTAATACAGGATTAAATTATTTGGAATCTGAATGCATGTAGTTTCATAGATAGATGTTCATGAACCTGATAAGAAATGACCCGAAGACATACCATGCCAAAAATTATGGCTCTCGACTGATTATTTTTACCGTAATAAGCGAAAATATAGCAATTTCATTTTGACCAAAAACTGCAATCTGCGTCCCATTGGATTAACATGTGTTTTTCTTTGATTCTGTCTTCCAAGAAGACGAACTAACTAGAACACGGCAGACGCGCGAATTCGCAGTAGGCATAGGGTGAACATCACTCTGTTAAAGTCTCATTTTCGGCCTCGTTGCCTGAGAAACTCGCTCTGGCTGCCGGACTATATCATCCGCTTTTGTATTGGCTAAGCAGTGCTCAAATTATGAAAATCGCAATTTTTCAAGAAGAAAACGTGCAGTATGGTAATTGATCAGGCACATGGCGAATGCGCATTTTCTGAGCTTTCTTTTGACACGCTGTTAATCAAAATCGGTGAACTAATAAAAAATTAGTGATATCATGAAATGATTGCAAAATCATGACCTTGCGGTTGAAAGTGTTATGTTCTCACCTTTTCAAATTTTCATGTTTGGTATCCTTGCCATGTGAGGAGCTCGAATATGTAAGTTATATTAATATAATTTCAACAGTTCATTTTCAAAATTTTCCAATATTTTCTCACTTCCGCTGAAGTGCACAAACAATGAAGGTAATCAATCAGCAGTCACTATGAGAGAACAAAGACATGCCTTCGCTAATTTTGCTGTTTTGAACCTTCCTTCACCTTACATGGCATTTTTGTACATTTGCCGAAATATGAAAAATTTTGAAGTAGCCAGAAAATGAACTGTTGAAATTATATTAATACAACTTACATATTCGATCTCCTCACGTGGCAAGGATTCAGAGGATACCATACATGAACACTTTTGATGAAAAGGTGAGAACATAACATTTTCAACCACAAGGTCATGATTTTACAATAACTTCATGATATCACTAATTATTTATTAGTTCACCGATTTTGATTAACAGCGTGCCAAAAGAAAGTTCAGAAAATGCTCGTTCTCTATGTGCCTGATCAATAATCATACCACAGGCTTTCTTATTGAAAAGTTGTGATTTGAAAATTAAGCGACTTTCATAATTTGAGCACTGCTCAGCAAATACAAAAGCGGATGGATGTAGGTCTATCGCAGCTTCTTTAAAAGCTGAGAATGTAAGCTCTCGAATGATGCATGGCACGTTGTTGTGCGACACGATTCGAATTCAGGAGAATCGATTAAATCTCATCGAAATTTAGGTGGTCTGGCCACAGAATTAGATTGTTTAAACGCATCACTTTGCTAGAAGTGCAAACTGATTCAAACAGATGCCACATGCAGGAATTTAATAAGGGGAGAAAAAGAAATCCATAATACCTTGCATAGATAGGAAAAAAGTCGTGCGTCACTTGCGGATTGCTCTGAATTCCTTCAAAATGCTCCGATCACCACGATTCCTTCAGATTCGAAGAATTCAGATCATTGCGCAAAAGTTTTCTCGATAATGTTGGGCCCTCCGATCACTTTAAAAAAGTTAGCAGGCGCACGAGAAAGCGTTCACAAACTTCTCTGCAGAACTTATCATCGACTGTGTCTCTTTGATGTGTGATCCGGTTGATAACAGTCACTGAATCTTCGCACAATTTGGCGTGTTTAATGTTGAACTAGCTGCTCATTGTTCGATTGCTATGGTATTATGTCAGCAGATTGTGCCATTTCATAACTTTACATGTTCCAAGGTTTCAAAAACATGTGAAAAAGGTGTAGTCAAACGGAAGCAGAGACGACCTGTCTAATTCTGTGGGTCCGGCACTGCTCACACCATTCTTAATCCGTATCTCGAAACAAGATATCTACGACATATTGTGAACTTTAGAATTAAGTAAAATTGTGAAATTGACGAATTACATAGAGAACGCAAATAATGCTTGAGCCAATCTATTGTGTCATTTTGTGTCATTACGATCATTAACTAAGTGATTGATGCTCATCTGCAATGATGAATCAGACTTTGTAATAAGGCCTTCAGTCAAGCGCATATTTTTGTGAGATTCATATTCTCATTTATTTAATCTCACAAGAAGGACACTTTGATCTTTTTGCTCTTGCATTGATTATGATAAATGATTCACGTACATGTATGCATGTGTTTGTTAATTAGGTGTAGATTTTAAGCATTTCATGAGTGCTTCTTCTTGATAACAAACCTTTAATAAACATATCGCGTTCATCCGTTTGTATTATTATTTCTGATGTCTGTGCTACATGTATATTCTATATGTTACAGAAATAAACTGATGGAAGTTTTGAAAAATTACATTTGATAAACACATGATTATTTATTTATATTCTCGTTCTCTCCTTCCAGTGAACCAAAACATATTTTCGTATAAATCCTTTCATGCCATCTGTGTAAATAGGTTACTGTCATTCACTTCGACTCATGAAATGTCATCATTCAAAAATGTTTTACTTGTTGTACGAATTTTTTTTTTGAAAAATGTACGTTTCTGACGTCATCAGTGAAATATGCACAATCCCAACCGAAATCTATAATAGAATTGCAATAGCTTCAGGAGTGAGCTCTTCTAGAAAAAGGATAATTAATTAACATAGACATGCAAGAGCATCTTATCAGAAGAAGCCCTTGAATTTTCCAGCTGAAGTCACGTGACCTTTTGAAATACATTGGCAAGCAAAGTCTTCAGCAATTCCACTTTCTTTAATAAAGCTTGAAATACATGTTTGGCAGTTCACCGAATTGAACGATAAATGCGCATTGATTCATATTGTCTATGTCTCTTCATAACATGATTTTCTGATCTTTCCTGTAAAAAGATTAAACCCCAACCCTTGAGTCCTATTAAGTTTTTCTTACCCCTTCACCGGTTTGATTTCTCGTGCGCGTCGGTCGGATTTTCTACCTCTGTCACGTATTTCTTGATCTATGTCACATCTCGGAAAATGCAGCGTCGATATTCGTGATTCCTTTTGAAGTGTTTCTTGAGCTTTGCGTGTTCTCAATCTCAACGTCTATATACCTGTCATCCCATCGTGGGCTCTAAATTCTCCATTTTCCATATCTTTTGTACACACGCAGTAAGTTGCATTCCCTGGTGTTCCGCTTGTTACTGTTGAAGTCTGAAATTCGATACTGCATGCCAGCAGCACGTCGATTCAATCGTTTGCGGAATGTGGTTTATTTGGCTTATCTACATCTTAAGTGCTATCTACGTAGCGATTGAGAAAGAAGGCTTTTATGTCTGCACAAGTGAATGAAAATGAATTTTCAGACATGGACTGATCACTAGTTGACGTGCAGTGGACGGAAACCTCGTGCGATTCTACAAAATATTTCGCCGTAATTGCATTGTAAACCATTGACTGAAAATTGATAGACATTTATCCTACAAAATCTATTTTGTCGGTCATTATTAGTTCTTGTAGGATTATTGCCACTGAACACCCACTACAATATCTGACAAAAAGCGACAAAATGAATAGCAATGAATTATGATGGCTTAGATTTTATCAAAAATGTAGGTAATTAATTAAATTATGTCAAAATTAATCATCGTTTTGCCACAAAATAACACAGATTGCCCAAAAGTCAAGCAATCACTAATCGAAAAAATCAATCAATATTCAACAGTTTCTGTTTAGTTAATTTGCATACAAAGCATCTGTTTCGATGTCGGTGGAGAACCTACAAATTCGTCGGATATCGCAGGATATTGGAGATGACAATCGTCGGTTGATTTTGTCAGTAATTTCCTAGGATAATTGTCGGTCTACGGTTTACAGTGTATACGATGTTATCAAATGAAAATTGCAATACAATTGAATGAAATATCTTGCCTAGCATTTCACAACATTAAGTAATTTTGCATTTTTAGTTCCTCTAAATGAGTCGAACTAATCTTAGGTCTTATCGAAATGATTTCGACTGATTAACCCTCATTTAGAGGAACTGAGGATGTGAAAGTGCTTCCTTTATGAAGTTCAGAGTAAACATGATGTTCAATTGCATTGAAATTTTCATTTGACGATCTCACAATAGCGGCAATAGTTTGTAGAATCGCAAGAGATTGGAAATTTCTTCAATGTCAACTAGTGACCGGTACTTTTAAAAGTCTATCTGTTTCAATACAAGATTCAATTGTACATATCAAAGTGATTGCTTAAATTTGGCCCCGTCACCCCATTTCTGATCCGATGTAGCGTTTTATATGTAAATCTTTCATCTACTTGTATTCCATAGCTGCCTTGAAATATTTATGCCGATCAATGCATATCCAATAAAGCATGAAATTTCTGCGATTCTGATTCAAGTTACCATAAGTTGTCGACGACAAGTTGCAACCTCCCTCGAGAATACAGTATGCTGCTTTTAAGTCAAAAGATTTCAATAATTCTCAACATCCGGTTTGTGGCTGTCTCGTATAGTTGAATAAAGAAGTCAGAATTTCATGAACTGAGATAATACGAAATGCGAAGTAGAATCAACGATCTGTAATAAAAAGTTCAACGTACATTATGGAACATATAACAACAGAATATTTTTGCTTGTAAAGAAGCAAGAACATTATCTAATGTTTTATCCATGTGTTACATGAAAAAAGAGGGGAAGTTATTTCACTGATTTGATGATTTCTGAGACCCATAAAGCCATGAACAAATGCTGAGTACAAGAACAGAAGCAATTCTCGTAAAATATGCTAGGCAGTAAAGTAGTACATAAGACAAACATGCCACGATCCTACAAAGTGTAGAGATTTTCCATTCCTTTCTGACATCGCAACAGCAATATCATCATTCAGATGAGTTGAAATTGGGCTGAGCTTTAACTGTTTTTGTCGATTAGAACATATTTTTTCTCAATAACAGATGTGACTAAAGTTAATTTCAACAAGATCCTTCCTTCACGCATGTTTATTTCTTCGATGTTCATGAAAGTATATTGCATTTACTTTATTACATGTCCCGTATATTCCATCCTCCTTATGCCCTATTCATAAGAGACAAGTCATGCAAAAATTCAGGTTAATCGACGAATGATGTATTCAATCCAAAAGTATCATTATTTATCCAAAATTATCCAAGATAGAAGTTAAAATATTATCATCTAATTTTCGATATAACATGCAGATCTCTGACAGTACGTGCCAGCGTGTGGACTCGATGTTTTGGAAAAGTCTCTATTTTGAATTTTTTGTTCATTAAAGTGCTTTGCTTTTGTATTGAACTGATGAACCGGTACGCAACGTAGAATGATAGTTTGCATTGGCGTTTGCATTGGCGGGCAATAGAGACTGACTGGCTTAGTGCAATAGTTAGTGTGCTAAATGGCCTTGAAACTTTGTACAATCCGCCATCTTGAAAATTTGACTTACGAAGATATAAAATTTACGTAATCCGATACTCCAGACACACACTGGAATATTCCACAAAAATGTTTTCTTACATTATCTAATTTTAATCTGAAATTCATTTCGGGCAAAGTGCGTCACGTAATTCATACCAAGAATGCTATTGTCCTGTTACAAAGTATACTAAGCTATCATTTCTAATTGAAATTGAGATAGACACAGATGGCATCTAACTGCGTCGAATGGCTATAGCTTTCGAATTTTTTTATTCCGATTGTCTGATTTGTTAAGCAAATGTATTTTCGATTCGATTAACTTATTGGAAAGCAAGTTGCGAATCTCTGAAAAACACCAAACATTTGTAGAAGGTACCTATACTAGAAGGCAACGTTTCTCACACATTCAGTCTATATCCAGATGAACTGGCACTAAAAATAATTTCAACGATCTTATAATATACTACGATATTGCTATTTTCATCAAACATGAATCGTATATAATTATCAATGGCACCCAGACCATTGATAACAATTCACCATTAATAATAATTGAGGGGTCCTCGCTCACCACAATGGATTCCTAAATACAAATTTCTAATTTGAAGTTGATCTTTATTTCAATTTTTAAAATCTTTAGGTATGCCTATCCATGTTCAACTTATGGTGGCATACTGCAGAATGAAATGAAAGCTAATGTGAAAAGTAAATCTCGGATGCGTCTAAATGAAGTTTACATTGAAATCCATAGAGTTCCCAATATTGACTTTCTGCTAGGGGTCCTCTTACATGAGCATTCATTCACTTTAAGTCCAATGTGACTGTCTCTTTTCTTAATAACCTTATTGTGAACTGGATTCTTAAACAGACTGTTCATTAATTCTCTCCTATTTTTCCTTACATTTAAGCGTCATATAACAATGGAAATGCGATGCTGATTGCTCATGAGCCATAGCACTTAATCGAAAATGACCTAACCCCAGTCAAGAAGCTGAGATCACTACCGCATAAAACCCCCTATGTATGTGTGCGTCGGATTTTGGTAGGGATAGATTCTAAAATAATTTGCGTAGTTGTTGCGTAATTTTTATGTGGATTTTGTTCGCTTGATAATATTTTGCGCTTGTGCTTCCTAACATCATTCTCCATTTACTACAGAAAATACTATCTAATTCATTGCTTCACTATGAATTCTTATTATCATGCATAAATTTTACATTGTGTGTTATTTTTGTACAGGATTAACCCTCACCCCACTGAGATAATTTGACAATCGCGCCCAGCTGGTGGGGGCGCTCAGCGCCACCTGATTATATCCGAAACTAAAGCTCCAAATTCAAAGCAAATTCATCATGACGAGTCAGCATTATATTGTTTTGATATTCAAGGTCATTGTGGAGGTCAAAGGTCAAAAAGATGATTTTTATGCGATTAATTATTATTTCGTGCCCTATCTCAGAAACCATTTGACCAAATTCAAAAAACAGTGCAGCAAATGAAAGCTCTTATAATGACGAGTCAAAATATTATGATAAATAAATGTAAGATGTAAAACGTTGAGATAAGAATTTTGAATTTGAAACGTCGAAGTCTAAATAGATTCCACAAGGGAATTATTATTTTTGGTTCACACTGACACGAGGACACGTTCTTAATAAATTCGAATAGTTTTGATATTATTAATAAGGACACCTGAAAACATTCAAAGCGAAAATAGTGCAAAATTCGACAAATCTGTCGCACATTCAAGTTTTTAAAATCTCATTGTGACGAAAGTAATAAGCCGATGTTATTCAAAATTTGTGGAAAGCTGTGAAATACGTAGAAAATAAGCTATCTAAAATTTGGAGCTTGTATAATTGTAATAATATTGACTACTTCCCTTCTTTCAACTCATTACACCAGTGTATATTGTTTATGAATGTAGGATGCATGTATGTGACCTTCCTGCGGTTGATATACATGTATGACTAATAGAATCACATAACTTTCATTTACCAAACCTTGCGTAAATACGACATTGCTTGCTAGGTACGAGTATATGGACTAGACTCTCCCGAAGAAATAGATGACAAGGCTTCCTACATATAAATTAGACGTGTTCAGTCAAATTAATATCTCTGAACTGCGCAGATCAAGCTGTGGATTCTTTACCAGCAGTTCGGCAGCCAGAACGAGTTTCTGCAGGGAACGAAGCCGAAAGTGAGACTTTCACAGAGTGATGTACACCCTATTCCTACGTCGAATCGGCACGTCTGCCGAGTTCTAGTGAGTTCCTCTTCTTGTCAGAGAAGATCAAAGAAAAACACATGTGAATCCAATAGGACGCAGATTGCAGTTTTTGACTAAAATGAAATTTCGTATGTTTTCTCTGATTAAACGAAAAGTACTAAGCCCAGAGTCATAATTTTTGGCATGAGATGTTTTCAGGTAATTCCCTTCCATCTTCATGCACCCCTGTCTAAACACATTTAGATTTGGTAAGACTCTTAACCCATATTAACCCAAAATTGATTTTTTTATTTTCTTTCTGAAAATTGCATTTTTCTACTTTGATTAATCACCAATTCGACATTATTTATGAAAATAATCAAGGTTATAAGTAATTATATACGATTTAGTAAACGTCCCTTTATAGGGACACTGGGTACGAATGGGTACTGGTATTCCGCATAAGACATATATAACATATGATTTTTTCTTTTCGTTTTTATTAGATTTACACTTCTTCATCAAGTCGAGGATTGATGCAGTGATCAATTGTTCACTTTTACAACATTTAAATCAAAAGTCATTGATGGAAGGTTTGCAAACATTCAAGGTGGAGAGGCACTTGGCACTTCATGCAACGTCTGTAAGTTTTCTTCCCACAATAGGCGCATCTTCTTTTTGTACTTTCTGAGATGATGAAATGCCCTTTTCCATCACGTCTAATCTCACCTGGGACTTTATTATCCAAGCGTGCAATCTTTCGTGCTACTGGTGAATTTTCATTTGAAGCTGAATACCGTCGCAAGTAGACATCAACAATCTCTCGTCTGAAAGACAGTTGATCCAATTTTTCTGAACTGTTTTTTCTATGTAATAGCCAGGCATTTTGCAATGCCATATCTAAGCAATGCGCAAAGAAAGGCCACCACCATTTCTTTGTCCTGATGTTTATTCGATAGCAAGAGACACTTTGATCCATACGATCGACCCCTCCCATAGCATTGTTATACGCTTGTACAATGCGTGGTTGCTCAATCTGCATGAATTTCTTTTCTTTCATTGACCACCTTTTGGCGCTATTCAAAGGGAAGACACCGTGTATGTTGGATACCAGTGTAACAACGCTGTTATCATTCCAACTTACAGTTATGATTTCATTTTGTCGATCGTAGCGGTAATCAAATGCTCCTCTCGGTTGTTTACTTAATTTTTTTGGAAGAGGAAATCGAACATTTTTGAAGCCGATTACCTCTGATTGTCCCTGTTGCTCCAAATCCTTCTTCGGCTAAATCAGAAACAAGACGTAATGACGTAAAAAAAATTGTCGAATGTCACACAAAAGGGGAGGTGGCTTGGAAGCGAATCAAGAAGATTGGTAACCACGCTATAACCTAATCCAAGATTTTTGTCATACGTTGATTTACTGCCTTGATACGGATCGAATTGTATTACATAGCCTCCACTGGTAGCCAACACCCATGTTTTGAAACCAAATCGAATGGGCTTATTCCTTATACATTGTTTGGTGCCATGACGTCCAAAATATGGAGTCATCGACTCGTCAATTGATAATTCTTGTTCATTTGGCTGGAATTTCAAGCATCTCTCATTCATTTTGTCAAGTAGAGGACGAACTTTCGAAAACGGGTCGTCCGAAGATAAATGGTCATTGTCTGCCAAATGTAGATATCGAATGATTTCATCATAACGATTTCTGGACATTGCCTTTGATACAGCTTCGTTGTGAACATCAGACTTTAACTCCCAATACATTTTCCTTCTAGGAAGAGGAACGTATCCAGAAATGATAAGAATTGCCAAAACTAAGCGTATCTCATTTGATGCCACTTGAAAATTATGTTTTCCATTACTAACAGCATACCTTGTAGTTTCTTCCATTATCATAGAAATAACATCGTCATCAAAAAAATTTTCAAATATCGTGCTAGGGGAATCGGATTCATTAATCAGTGATGGCATATCGTTTGTCTAACTTCTTTGAGTAGATAAATTCGTCGGAATATCTTCCTTTCTCCATCGAGATGATATAATTCTGCTGCACTCTCGATTTCGGTATTTGGCAAATCGTGATTTTGGTTGATTTGAGGCATCCGCAATTGATAACTCATCTTCCTGAAATGTAAAATAAATTATATTAAAATTCTGGAGATTAAACACACTGAATAAAGAAAATAAAATGTAGAAAATAACCGCTTACGCTTTTGCTATGTACCTAAGAATAATTATGATATTACATTGAAAATTGAATACCGGGTTCTATTTTTAGGCGTTAAAAAATAAAAGGCATTTATACCGGTATAAATGACACAGGAGAAGAGGTGCTAGAAAGGTGCCTGTATATGCTACTAATATATCCGATTTGCAAACTCACATGTATATCAACTAAATCTTCACCAGTTTTGTTGGATTCAGTTAACTCAATAATTTTACCATTGTTCATAAAGATTGACGATTCCACTTCCTGCAGCAATTGTGATCCAGGTAAATTATTTAGATTACAATAATCTTCATCTCCACTATCACCGTCACATACATTACCATCGTCAGGTGGTTGTATATAGATGTTAGCTTTTGAAACATTGTCATCATTCTCAATTATCGTTACAACATCGTCCAGGGTATATCTGAAAGGAAAAGTACATTTTTATCCGGATGTTAAATTCATGGTCTGCGTTTCTCTGTAGTGAAATTATGAATCAACCCTCCTACCAAGTAATGTACCAAGTAATGTCTTATTGAAAGGTAAAAGATACAATAGTTTAAGACATCAGCTCCTCAGCATAAGCCACCGTGGTCGAGTGCGTAACCGGTCGCGATACCTGCTCGATGGAGTCGACGGTAGAGGGTTGAATTCATTTTCGAAAATTATCAACATCACGAGGTGAAGATGCTTGTCATCATTTTGCATTCGATTGACGTTTTACCTGACAGAAACTAAGATAATTCCATATCTAATGAAAAGATTGATTATGATTATAGTAACATATCATTAAAGCGCTAGTGTAGACTAATAAGCTTCAAACTAATGAGAGCGATACAGAAATTAACAGTAGCCTACTTTGGAAAGTAAATTGATTAAACCAGATGTAAACTGTCCAACTATCAAGCCTACAGCCTATTTTGATAATGGATAGCTATTCATTCAATCGTCGGTTAACCGCCATTGAGATATTACTGATATGTAGCCAGTATGTTTATATACAACATCTATAGGCCTACCCCTACCTATAGGTAAAATATTAATCTTGCTATTGACTGGCACATTTAATGTAGATACTAACCTTCTACTACATACAGATCATTGCGATTATCATAGCATACCCTGAGAACAATTATTTAGATGAAATTAAAACTTACCGTTTTCGACTTTTGGTTCTTGTCTTTTTGGACGCCATTTCTTGATTTCGCATAGATTAGACTGCATGAATTCAAATTCCATGAGATTTAAACAAAAACTAACTGATATAATGTTACAAAACATAACTAAATTTAGAAAACATGAAAGGAACATGTGTACCACAACACATAAAATGAGTCAGAAGTTTATTCAAATGACGTTCTGAATGTTTTCATTTTTCAATGTCACGGGGGTCATTCGTACCCAACGTCCCTAAATCGGGACGGTTACATAATCGATTATTTCTCCAAACAGATAAATTATTTTGCAATCATATTTTGACTGCATCACAACAATGCATCAACCAACTAAGGATTATCACATTTCTAGAAGTTAAGTATAATGGGTCATGTAAATGAGTATTGGAAAATATTTTTTTATTTTTTTACTAATAAATCTTAAAAATACAGAACTCTCTCATCTGAGTAGTAGTACAGATAATATTCAAGACAAATCCATGTACATAATTAATATATTTGGTAAATAGCTTCCCGTTAATCTCTAAGTTTGTTCATTAATGTTATATTTTGACGTTGACAGTCAAAAGATTAAGCGTTCCTTTTTAGGGACAGTGGTATAATATGGGTTAATGTTGACAAACACAAACATTTTGAGCAACTTTATCCATATTCAACCAAATTCTCGCATACATCGTCGATCAGAAGCTTGATAAGATCACATACACATCATAGGAAATGATCTGAAATAATTCCATGTCAAAAATTATGACTCTGGGCTTAGTACTTTTCGTTTAATCAGAGAAAACATACAAAATTTCATTTTAGTTAAAAACTGCAATCTGAGTCCCATTGGATTTACATGTGTTTTTCTTTGATCTTGTCTGACAAGGAGAGGAACTTACTAGAACTCGGCAGACGTGCAGATTTGAAGTAGCCATAGGGTGTGTATCATTCTGTGAAAGTCTCACTTTCGGCCTCGTTCCCTGCAGAAACTCGTTCTGGCTGCCGGACTACATGTATTAGATCTACATCAAATGAAATCTTCCAATCTTGCATTATTCAGCATCCGTTCATTCGTCCTAAGATCTATTCCATCAAGTGCATCCATTTCATTGTCTACCTCGTGTATATGAATTTCGGTAAACATAATTGAAGGCAAGATCAGGAAAGCTGCTGTCTGCATGACTTGGCCATTGACAGAAGAAACACAAAAATGGAATGATGAATCACAAAAGAAAATATTAATAGATTTATCATTCCATGCCTTGACGCGATAAAAAGGACGAGATTTTAAGTGTGTGCGCAGTAGCAGTCACACAACTGCAAAAAACCAGTAGCGTGTACATGATTGGTTGAAGAAAACAGCTTACACGCGCACACAGCTGGGCTTCAGGAACACCGGAAGGTGCAGAGTGAGACCCAGAGTAGCAACAATCTAGCCGAATCCACCCAGCAGCAAACTAACAGCAGCCGTGGACATCCCTTGCAGGCCCTCATATGTTGCATCCCGTTGTGCGTTCTTTGCTAGAGCTGTTAATGGAACTATATTCTCCACGGTCACCAGATCTATTCCCTGGAGTAATCAGTGACCTTAGAGGATGTCTCTTTTCTGTGTAACGCAATCAAAGTACACTCTCAAATAAAGATGAAAATAATTTGTGATAACACTTCCGTTTTGTGAACATTGTTGATTAATTTTTGAGTCTGTGCTGAAAGTTTCCAACGCACAGAGAATAGACCATTGAATTGACAATATAACAAATTTATAAATTCAATCATTCTTCAAGACTTTTCACGTAAAAGCAAAAATATGTTACAATCTCGATGTGGATGAATCCGTTACTCTACATTAATAAGAGACTAGAACTACCATAGACAATGCAAACAATACGTCGTGAACAAGCACTATCATAACAACCGTGCCTAAATGATGAAGTTTCAAGTGGTTGACAATAGGGAGATATCGGCAACTAGTTCTCAATGTAGTCTTCAAATAATTACGATTACCATCATTTCTCTTTATATACATGAATAAAAGCATTTTGATAAAATGACTTACAAAATGTTTATTAGCATCCTAAAAAAGCATACAACGGTGGTACAGCACAGATCAGAACCGAGATAATGAGTGAAAAGGTGAAAATCATGAAGGGAGTGCGTCAGGGTGATACTTTATCACCAATTCTCTTCACAGCAGCATTAGAAGAAATATTTCGAAGAGTAGACATCAGAGAAGGAATCAGCATAAACGGAGAAAAGCTAAACAATCTCAGATTTGCGGATGACATAATACTATTAGCGAATGCAGAAGAAGACCTGCAGAGAATCATAACATCATTAAACGAAGAAGGAAGGAAAATTGGTATGAAAATGAACAAGAAGAAAACAAAAGTTATGTGCAATAAAATAGCAAAGCGAACAACGCGACCAGGAATTCAAATTGATGATGAAATACTAGAAAAAGTAAATGAATACCAATACCTTGGAAGATGGCTAACAGCAATTAAAGAAATTGGCAGAGAAATAGATCATAGAATGAATCCTGGTTGGAGAAGGTTCGGACAATACAGCAAACTGCTCAAACACAGGAACATCCCAATATGCCTGAAACGAAGGTTGTTTGATGCTATCATGCTGCCATCAATGACGTATGGTGCAGAAGCGTGGACACTAACAAAACGACAAGAATGGAAACTGGCTGTGGTACAAAGAAGCATGGAAAGAGCAATGTTAAACATTACGAGGAAGGACAAAATACGGAACGAGAACATCAGAGAAAGGACGAGAATCATTGACATAACGAGCAAAATCAGAACGATGAAGGAACACTGGGCAGGACACCTAGCGTGAATGAACAACAACAAATGGGCCAAGAAAGTAACGGAATGGACGTCACTAGAAAGACCAAGCGGAGAGGAAGGCCAAGGGGAAGATGGAGAGACGATATTGAGGAAAAGAGCGGAATCAACTGGATTCAGAAAGCGCAAGATCGAAGAAGCTGGAGGAGGGAGTGGAGGCCATCTTCCTGCAGTGCCACGAAAGGCTGATGATGATGATGATGATGATGATGACTTACAATAAATCGCCTTGCACTGAGAATCTACGCCGACTTGCATGTTTCAATAATTTGCTCATTCCAAAGATCTGGCAATCGGCGCCTAGACGAGCAGCTGAAATTAACAGCAGTAAGCAGCTGTTGTCCATTCTAACTTATGTCTTCGTCTATTCAGTTAGTTTCATTAACTTAAACAAAACAAAAAGTCGGAGTTCTGTGGTATGCATGTAGACAGTGGAAAGTACAATGTCAGTGCATGACAGGCTGTTTTCAGTGCACAAAGTGAACTGTGTGATATCGATAGTTTTCGTCAAATTATTGGAGGAAAATTGGAGTTTTCTTCGTGAAATTTGATCACCCTCACTGCACTTCATTATTTAGAAATAAATGCTTCTCGAAACTTGATAACTGTCGTTTTGATAACTATGGAAGCAATTATAACATCTACTATCACCAGATTCAGTCACTCGAACTTCTTTTCTTCACTTTTGAAGAAGTGTACATTTACATTTATCCATCAATTATTGTCTTAGTAAGATAAATCACCCAGTACTTATCATTTTCTTTAAGATGATATTCATTGCACTTTCTTAACCCAAATCAAAAGATGCATTAAGCTCCATTTCCTGCGGAGAGTCACCTAAATGAAAGTCACGACATGAAAGTTCATGTTTATGAAAGTCATATAAGGTCGGCATTGATGCTCAGAGTTCATGTGCCCGAAGTTATCCCATTGTGCTTCTCGTCGAGTCCGTAATTCTCTATGGCCCGGTTTTGTATAATACTCAAAAAGTACCCTATTACGTTGTCTATTCAACGCTAGGATGGTAAATGTCCTGCTAAAGATCATTATGATATTGTAAGTAGAAGGATTTAACTGATTTGTAAAGTCATTTTGGACAAAAAAAGAAATAAACTCGAAGTCAACATTGTTGTCCTATGGAAGACCGGAGTACGTCGTTTTCTTATGGAAGTTCGGAGCCTGTATCCTATGGAAGCGCGGACCCGGTGTCCTATGAAGTCCCAGAGTTAGAGTCCTATTGAAACCAGGAGTTGGTGTCTTATGGAAGACTGGAGTCTGTTTTCTCTCAATGTCGGGTACTACCGATTTTCTCTCAATGTCAAGGTCGGAGTGCTACCGATGCCAAAAATCCTTAAGACTCCGAATTCTACCGTTATGCCTACTTTTCTACTTTTCAAAAGTGTATTTCAACATGTAGGTATTGAAAATTACTTTTTCGGTAGAATGTACACCGTCAAAAAAATTCACCGGGAACCAGAAACTATGAATAACCGCAGAAATAAGCATCTCAGGAAGGAGTATGTCGAGTCACTTTCATGATTCATTCAAGATGCGCGACAAGCGATGTGGACTGACGAAACCAACTTTAACGTATTCTGCCACCGGAATTGCGTTCATTTCCGCTAAGGTAATCCAGCCATGTCAACAAAACCAACAGCACGAAGTAAGACCTTTACGAACCTTAGTTACAAGACCCTTTATCCGCTGTGCAATTCATTTCCTCTATTTTCAGGACCAAATATAATTTTTTTTTAATCTATTTTTCCAGTCCTGCTTTATGGCAGCGAAGCTTGGGAACTATCTGAGTGATTCTCTCGTCGTACCGATGTGTTCCATAGAAATTGTCTGGGTAGTGTACTTGGCATTAAGTGGTATCATCATCGCACCAACACAGAGGTGGATGCCTGCGCAGGTAGCCCTAATCCACTTTGACGATGAGATTCGTGCCAAGAAGATCCTCAATGCTGTGTTCTACTTACTATACCATCTGCAGGTCATCAACGCCCAAGGGGTCGGTCTCGTTTTACGTGGAGATCTCAAGTCGAAGCCCTTCGACCCAAACGCGAA